>VDFB02292709.1:0-77785 GCA_007258455.2 Sequoia sempervirens
TATCAAACTAAAACCAAAGAAGAGAAGTTTGTATTTCATTGTGCATAATATTTTTAAGAATGCATGAGATCTGGCAAATAAAAGGGTTAAATAATTTATTGATATTCAATACATCCAATCTATATTCCTACCATACACCTAAAAGTTCTAAATATGCATAGTTGGATTATTGATATAATTTGAGAAATGATATATCAAAATAAATGAGGGTAAATCATGTAAATATTAGATATGTGCATAGCCAAGAAGATTGAGCAAAGTGAGAACAAGGAATATATTATTCATTAGAAGGGTAAAGATCCTAAGGAATACTTTTAGATTTTTTAACCTAAAGTAAGTCAAATTGACTGGTCAAATAGTTTTTATGTGTATTCCTTATTTTCAATTCCTATCTCACTATCCTTTGACTACGGGTATCTATTAAAAGAACATCATTGGGTTAGCACAATACTACCTCACCCTATATATATGTGTATATGTGTGTATGTATGCAGTACATGTACATAAGCTAATCCTATTCATTCCCCTATAATGTTGTAGTGTGTTTGCATATAGAATTAACTTGTTTATTTTTGTTGCATTATGAGATTATGAGATCTTATTTTCCTTATGTTTATCAGCAAAATAATTTCCTTCTTTAAGTAAATCCACACACATATCTACCAAATCTAAGTTCTTTTATTCTAAAAAATATATTTTCTTGGCCCAAAAACCACAAGCACCATCTTGTTCCACCATTTATTATGTTTCTCATGTAAAAACTATAGAGATTTGTATCACGGAGTTGGATATTCCACAAGAATAATTATTTCAAATGATAATGATTTGATCTTCTAATGGCATGTCAATTATTAAAGGTTAGAAGATGTCAAATTACATTTATAAAGAATTGTTGAGTATTCTTTTGTCATACAAAACCTTGTTGATTGAGCCATCTTCTAAGAAACCACTTATTTTAGTGATCTAATCTATCCTACACGACAAAATAAGTGGCTTACAATATATAATGTGAAGTTCATGATTGTTTAATATTTTAGAATCAATGTTACCTAACTAGTAATTCTAAGTAGATTTAGGAAAAATCAATTTTAAAATAATGAGAAAGAATGGGATATATTTTAACATTATTTAAGTGAATGCATACTATTTTCTAATAATGATATAATATAAATGCACAAGATCGATCAACCCCTATGTTTTTTAATAAAACTAGTGGATTAATGCTGATGTTGCCTCAATGTATGATATTCTTGCTTAGCTTCAAGATAAACTCTTTGAAGAAGAATTAGAGAGATATATGTGTAAATGAAATTCTAACACTTTCATTACTTAAAAGAAATAGACTTTTCTGATATATTAATAAATGGTTGTGAGAAATCGATATACATACATAAATGTTAATTATAAATCACGCCTATTTTAATACAACTTAATATTTCCCAAACAAATAAATTTAATCCAATAAAACATATAGATATTGGAGTAAAGAGTGATGAATACTAATATTTTTTAACATGTTCTATTTTCAATGTACACTTTCAATAAATCATTCAAAAAATATAAAAGAAAAAAGTTGATTTAAGTGATGAATTTTTTCTAATTATTTGAGAAGTACTAACTAAAAAATTCAATAAAAACATAAAAAATACTTGTAAATATATCTTAAATACATCTCTCAAAGAGAAATTAAGAGATATCACTCTTAAAATTTATATTGCACCTGTATATGAATTAATCTAGGTTGAAATTTATATAATTATATGCATTCTTTTAACTTAAATTAATATAAGAAAAGTATTTTCCTCTACAAAGATTATATGAATATCAATTTTAGTATTTATTTTTACTACATATATAATGCATAAAAAGATAAAATACCAATAAAAATCGTATAGACATTAATTATTTTAACTTCTATCTAAGAAATATTTTATTTTAGACATTGTTTTCTTTATTTTTTATTGGAGATTTATTTTATTTTTCAATAGTAATACAATGAATCATAAAAACCATGCACAAGTTTACAAAATAAAAATAAATCATTAATTTAACTTTACTTCAAAAACTATTTTATTTTTCTTTGTAAATATATTTAGATAAGAAAAGATTAACACTATTTTTTTAAATGATTTATTTAACTATATTTGAATAAGATTAAATTAAAATATTTTACTATACTATCATGACAATCCTAAAAATATATATTTTTAATCTTATTTTTCCTCTACCCACTTTATTCAAACAAGTACTAGTAAAAATTATGAACACTATAGAGATTTGTATCAAGGAGTTGGATATTCCACAAGAATAATTAAAGGTTAGAAGACGCCAAATTACATTTATAAGGAATGGTTGAATATTCTTTTTTCATACAAAGCCTTGTTGATTGAGCCATATTCTAAGAAACCACTTATTTTAGTGATCTAAAGTGGCTTACAATTTATAATGTGATTTTTTTGATTGATTAATCTTTTAGAATCAATGTTATCTAGGTAGATTTTAGGAAAAAATAATTTTAAAATCATACATAAAGTTTTCAAAATATTAAATAAAAATAAATCATTTAATTAACTTTATTTCAAGAATTATTTTTAAATATATTTAGATAAGAAAAGAAAAACACTATTTTTTAAAATGATTTATTTAACTATACTTGAATCAAGGTTAAATTGAAATATTTTACTATACTATCATGATAATCTTAAATCATTTTCTTTTTCTTTTTGTTGCCTTACTCTATTTTCTTTTTTACTTTCTTTTTTTTGTATTAATAATAGAATGAACACAGAACGACATAGTTACACCATGCTATAACATATGATCAGTCATATAGTATCATAGAGTTCCATATATGTTCAGTTATATAGTATTAGAAAGTTCCAAGTTTCCTACACTAATATAGTACAAAAACCACTCAACTATGCATGAGTCAGATTATATACATATTACAAAAGGGATGGAAGAGCCACTATAGAAATCATTATCTTTTATTCCCCTGGTTCCTGCTCTCATTGCACTCATACTTGGAACCCCAATTAACCAGGGTATTGATGGTATCTAGTTCTTGATTACAAAAGATCTCTTCAACCTCATAGCTTGAGTTTGTGAATAGTTTTGGACCTTTGTCTTCCTTTTCATTCTTCCCTACCTTTATCTGCTCTTTGAACTCTTCCTTCAAGGCCTCTAGTGTTTGCATAAACACTGCCAAGTTGGACTGCCCCTACTACCATGAATTCCCATACATGATTTCTTTCTGATGAATGAGCACCACCCCATCTTTAAGAAACTTTAGGAACTTTCTCTCCACTATCTACATGGTGGCAACAAATCAACACTAGAGAATATGAGTCTTTTTGTTGACTCAGTAAGTATCTTCTCAACCCCACTACATTTGTCTTCATTTCTTGCCTTCCATATGAACCACATAGCTTCAGTCGTAAGTAAAAACCAAAACTAATGCATTTTTTTACTCATATTTTTTTCAAACCCCATAAGAATCTCTTTCCAATTAACTTTCCCATTTAAAATCCAAATAGCTTGCCCATTACAGAATAAATTCCAGATTTCATTAGCATAAGAACACTTAAAAAAATATGATTAACAGTTTTAGGTACCCTACAGATGTCACAAATATCAATTTCAGTATTTTTTAATTTGTAAGGAATCTTTTGCAACAAAAAAGCCATCTAAAATAGGTTTTTTAGCATCAATCCCATTGTGCCATAGAAAATAGAGAGGGAAGAAGGTGGAGATATTGAGAGAGAGGAGGTAAGGAGGGAGAGAGAAATAGGTATAGAGGGGAAACTAGGTAGAGAGAAGTTGATATGAAAGGAGAGATAGAGGGAGAGGGAGAGGTAGGGATGGAGTGAGAAGTGAGACATGCAAAACTGGCATATGATGTGCAGGCAAGATGATTGCGATGATGTGACATCGCAAACAGTTTTACAGATGGTACGCATATGATGAAAACATGTGGCAGATGACATAATTTTATTATATGATGTATGATGGCGATGATGATGATTGCATATATAAAGTAAGACAGTATTATTAAGCCATATTGCTGATGGTGCCGCATTATTATTGCGCTTTATTGCGCGACAGAGACGCGGACGGGATATTAAAATATATATTCTGGGCGATGGTCGCGGACAGGATCGATGGAAAATTTGCGCACAGATGACGAGGTCAGGATTGTTAAAATTTTCGCGATGACGCATCGGCTTTGTTTTAAAACATATGATTTTATTGTCGATGCTTAATCTAATATTACCAAGCCGGTACGATATGATGCTAAGCATAAACCATGATGATGATGCGGTACGATATGAGACAGAGACAACCAGACATGAAATGGCTATTAAACAACGGCGAGATTATGAAAGAGGGAAATGAGATAAGTGCGCCGATGATATGACAAAAAACGGGATATATTAATGTGATGATTGCGCGGTGACAGAGAGAGGTGATATAGAGTAGAGAGAGAGATATATAGAGATAGAAGGAGAGGGAGGGGAGATGGAGAAGTGTAGAGAGGAAAGGAAGGAGGGAGGGAGGGAGAAATATATTAGAGAGGGAAGGAGATAGATATTAGAGAGGTAACGAGAGAGAGATGGACATGTAGAGACGTAGTTCTTGAGCTCAAGGGAGAGAGTGTCAGATAAAGGGATGGAGATAGTGAGAGAGAGAGAGGTCTAGAGAATAAGAGATGAAAACGAGTGAAATAGAGAGAGAAAGATGAAATTTGACCTCCTAATTACTGAAATTTGACTAAGTTCAATTTTTTTTAAAATATTCCAAAAACTAGAATTTGCATTATAACTCTTAGAGATCTGAAACCACTCTCAAATATCCTAAAACTATAAACATAAAATATAACTTAAAAGTATAAGAAATTAAATGTCCATATGTAAATTTCAACTTATATTTAAATGTTATTTCATGTATATAGTTTCCTTGGCAAAGAAAGAGAAAATGAAAGAGTTTAGAAAAATGCATTCAAAAATTCATGAATGAAATTTGGCAAGTGCCAAATTTGGAACTCACCAAATGGGTTGCATTGGGAAATACCAATCCAATGGGCAATATTTTGCATTGGGAATCCGACCCAAAGGTTTGGACAACCATTTCATGCAAAAGATGTGATTTTTTGAAAGGGTAACAAAATTTCACACATTTTTGGTCATGCTCACCGTTACATTTGAACATCTTCCAATGTAGGTTTATAAAAAAATTGTGATGGTGTTAACCTCTCTCTTACCTATCTAAATATATAATTCTTTTTTGTTTTGATTCAATTAAGGTTTTGATCCATAACTTCTCTTGTAAATGCCCTCATTTTTTGTCAAAAACCAATATGTGCCACTTTTATGATAGATGTTTACTCATTCATTGAAACAAGAAACAAATTACATTTTTTAAAACTAGACTCATTCTACATGTGATGAAAAACAATCAATTTTCAATTTTTTTCAAAAAAATTAAGGGGGGGCACACTCAAATTTCAGCTTTTCAGGATGTGTCCAATTTGAAAATTCATAAAATATTATATGATTCATTAAAAAAATTATCTGAAAGAATGAGAATAAAATAAATGGTGCTAGCTAATTTCTCACCATTTTAATTTTTGAAATTCTAAAAAAAAGTTAATCAAAAAGAGGGGGCCCCTTAGACACTGTTATTTTTTTACAAAAAATAGGACATAGTTTTCCCCCCACCCTTTTTGAGACCCTTAATCTTCATCAATTTCAAAAATAATTAGTAATTTATAAACTAGACTTGGAGCACTTCAACTCTTGTTCTTGTTGCATCTTGAAATTTTGAGTGTAACTATCTTCATTTTCTTGTACAAATTAGATTTTTTTTATTTAAAAAAAAAAGTGGCATTTCAAGAGCCAAAATTGTGTCACAGATCCATGCACTTACCCATCTATCTTCTATCATTTTCCCTAGATGGATAATGAGTCCACTTGGATAGTGATTCCTACCTACAACACGATTACTTCTATAAATATATTGTAACCGGTTATAATATATTGTGAGCTAACCCTCACCATGGTTTTTCCCATTTTAGGGTTTCCACATAAAAATCCTGGTGTTCATGTGTTATGTGGTGTTGTTAATGTTTCATGCTTTCTTTCTTTATTATAGTTGAATATGATTTGGTTATTATATGTTTAATGTTTGAATCGTTTAAGAGAATACTGATTCACCCCCTCTCTCACTATTTTGGGTGTTCAACAGTATTTACTGCAACCTTATTTCCCATTCCATTCTCTCAAAATAAATCAAATTCTCCCTCACATGTCACATCCTCCAAATTTTTCCATTAGTCCTAAACCTACCCCCTAATCTTCACTTAATAACTCTCTTAAGCATGTACACACACTTAATCCTTGATTAAGTGAGGAGTCAACTCTTTCCATTTATTTCCTACCTAACTTTTCTTCTCACTCATAAATTGTTTCCCTCTTGGAAGGGGCCCCCACATGGGTCTTCTTTCTAAAGGTACTTAAAAGGAATTTAAAATTCCTTTATTCCTAGCATCCCCTTCCCCTTGGAGGGTGAGGAAATTTTTTTCCTTTATGGAAGTATCTCCTCTTACACTCCATAGTACCCTCTCCCCTCTCAAATCCTCTCATGGTGACACTTCCAACACCATCCCATGAGTTGAGAGATCACACTCAACCTCCACTTTTGTTCTTCATCTTCCAATCCTATCCATCCATCCTTTTTCCTCCAAACCTATATATCACAACACAACCATTTTTCCTCATCTCACTCATTTATCATTGGAGCTTCGTTATGCTATCAGAATTTTGGGTGAGCACACATTGAATCAAACATTATGGTAAAAACTACACAACAAGGATAACAACATTGTTCATGTTTTCATATATTTTATGTTGGTCTTGTTTTCTCTTTCCTAATCTAAGTATTTTTTTTGTTTTTTATTTTTGTTTGGTTTTTTATAAAAATCATTTACCTTGAAACACATTTCATGTACAAAAAAAGCTTGTAGATGCTAAAGGATTTTTATGTTGTAAATTATGCATGCCATACATGCATAGAGATTTCAGTTGAAGATAAGATTTTGTACAAATAGAAATTTTAATATGATGAATACATTTTTATGAGGTAATAGTTGTGCATCCTACAAAATTTCCTAAGGGAGAACCCCATTAGATATTTATGAAAAGGTGGACTTAAAGGGAACTTTTGCATAGAAAAACATGTCATCATATATGGAGGAAAGGTGTTACTAGCCAAGTTTACATAAATATGTGTGTAGATTGATGAAGAGATGTAGGATTTTTAAATAAAAAAGGTTATGAAAGAGAACAACAGGTTGTGCAAGCCTTTGTACATCCTAGATAGACCATGGAAGGAACTATCCATGGATTTTTCTCTTGGATCACTGTGCACTCAAGGGGTAATAACTACTATAGTGGTTATATATTTTTTAAAGGGTGTTTTTATCCTTAATAAAATTTTAATGACACATCCAAGATAATAAATTTACTCTTTAAGGAGATAGTATGATTTTATGGGTTTCCATGTAGCCTTAAATCAAATTATAATACAATGTTCTTTAATAATTTTTTGCGTATATTATGGAATAAATTAGGCATACAATTCAATTATATGTCTACATTTCATCTACAAATGGAAAGATGGATATAGGTTGTTGATTAGGATCTTAGCAATCTACTCAAATATCTAGTAGGAGAGAAGACTATTTAGTGGGACTAGATATGTTGTGAAAAGTGGAGTTTGCATGCAACAACTCAATAGATACATTGTTATGGAGTACAGAATTTTGAGAGGTGTATAACACATCTCCATGAAATTTCACATATTTTTTGATACTAGAAGTAGAAGGAAGGTACATGAATGCAAAATATAAGAACTTCATGTAAAACATGGAGGTTCATGAACAAGTCAAGAAGCCACTAGAGTAAAATAGTGTAAGATACAAGTTACGTATAGATGAGAATTACATAGAGAAGACTTACTCAAAGGGTGGATAGGTCATGGTGTTTCTACGAACTTGGATCAATTCCATAGAGGAATATATATCAAAGTAAAACCCAAGAAGGGTGGTTTGTATTTCATTGTGCACAATATTTTAAATAACACATGAGATATAGCAAATAGAAGGGTTTAATATTTTATTGATATTCAATATATCTAATCTATATTCCTATCATACTCCTAAAAGTTTTAAATATGCATTGTAAATCATATAAATGAGGGTAAATCATGTAAATATTAGATATGTACATAGCCAAGAAGATCGAGAAGAGTGAGAATAGGGAATATATTATTCATTGGAAGGCTAAAGAGTCTATGGAATACTTTTAGTTTTTGAAGCTAAAGTAAGTCAAATTGTCTGGCCAAATTTTTTTTTGTATTCCTTATTTTTAATACCTCTCTCACTATCGTTCGACTAAGGGTATCTAACAAAAGAACATCATTGGGTTAGCACAATATTACATGTCCAAAAAATATATATGTTTGTAGTACATATACATAGGCTTACCTTATGCATTCCCCCATGTTGTAGTATGTTTGTTGGAGTTATCAACCCAATATCTTCAATCTGCAACACCAAAGAACCTCCACAAGAGATAGAGAGAAGCAACAATGGAAGAAGCTATTCCACCAAACAAGGATTGCAGTATAATACAATATGATCAATGCAATACAATATAATGCTATGCAATATAATGCTAGAGATGCCTTGCTTATAAAGGCAAGGATGAGAGATAGGATAAGAAAAAATCATGACAAGTGTCTTAATCCTATCACATGAGACAACTAACTCATAACTACCTAGGAAAGTGGAAATTCTAGATAAGACAACTAATACTTATCTAGATATGACAACTAATATCCTAAGTAAACTTAACATGTGAATTAAGTCCCCTAAGTCCTAGTAAAGGAATAAACTAGGTACAAGACTTATTCACACCAACCCCCCCCCTTAAGTGCAACTTAGGGAGGTACAAACCAATGCATAATGCAAAAGATGGGTCCCGGCAACTAGGCCTGATGAGGTACCCATGTACAAAACAAAAAACTCTCATAAGCGGAGAAAAGGAGAAAAACCCTGTGGGAGAAAACTCCTCTCCAAAAGAGAGAAAAAGTTATAAAGAAAACTAATGAAGGAAAGAGGACTCCTCAAGACCCCCCAAGGACAACTTCCTTCACCCCAAGCATCGATCGCAACTGAAGATAACGAGGTGATGCCAAAGGTTTAGAGAAGATTTCAAATCACTTCACCGAGAAATACCGTCGAGAACACCATCCTAGATGAGCTACCCGATAAGTGCATGTGATCTCAATATGCTGTCACCGATGCCCTAATCGTTGTGTGAGATATGAATGGCACTCTGATTGTCACACCAAAGAGAAGGGTACACTGATGCCTTCGCCCAGCATGAGCCATGGACCTAGATCAACATACAATTGGCCATTTCCTTGAGAGTCCTATTCTTTCTCTCCACCACACCATTCTGCTAAGGAGTGTAAGGAACTGTGTGCTGATGAAGAATACCATGCTCACTACAAAAATCCTAAAATGCCTAATTGGCATACTCCATTATCTCGTGTGTATCTCACGAAGAAAACCTCACTACTTCCACAAATGTTTTGAAGGTCTTGAAGTTGGTGGTGACTTCACTCTTGAGCTTTAGAAAATAGACCCATTTCTAACGGGAAAAATCATCAATGAATGTTAGCACATACTTAGCCCCTGAAAAAGAAGGAGTTAGGAATGACATGAGATCACTATGGACCAACTCAAGGGGTGTGGTTGCATGTGTATCTTGACCCTTAGGAAAAGGATCTTGATGTTGCTTGCCAAGAACACAACCTTGACAAACACCATCTGTGCAAGTGATCTTTGGAAGACCAACCACTAAGTTATGCACTTGCATTTGTTGAAGATATCTATAATTCAAGTGCCCAAATCTCTCATGCCAAAGCTTGCTCATTGAATCAGCATGAGCAACAAAACATGAACCCGATGAAGACTCAAATCCATCAAATCGATACAAATGATTCTCATGATCAACTATCCCTGTAGCAATAACCTTCTCAGGATCCTGCAACTGTCTAATAGTCACATTTTCTGGAGTAAACTCAATTGACTTCCCATCTCCAGAATGACAAATCTGATATATGGAAAGAAGATTCGCTGAAATATCAGGAACAAGAAGAACATCCTCAATGCACCCATCTAGCATCTGAACGGAGCCTATCCCCAAAACTGGAATCTGTGAAGAGTTCCCAACTACAATCTAAGAAGTAGAAGTATGAACTATGGAATCAAGAAGATCACGTGAATTGGTCATGTGATGTGAAGCACCTGAATCAAAAATCCAACTGTCTGAAGATGAATGAATAGCTCGTGTTGAAAGAGCTTTCCCTTTTCCCATGGAAGAAGACTTAGCCACTGAAATATTGTGCTTCTTCATAGCTTCCTCCAAGGCCTCTAATCTCTTAAAGCAATGAGATGCATCATGCCCAGTTTTTCCATAAAATGAACAAGGATCTCCTTTCTTTTTCTTGGACTTGGAAGAAGAATCTCTAGAGGTAGAAGAAGAAGGAGATTGAGTGGACTTCTGATTGTTCTTCGGCTTCAGTTTGGAGGGATTCTCACTACCAAAAGATGATTCTACTTTGGGCTTCTTCTTGTTCTTTCCTTTACCCTTGGATGATTGAGCCATTAGAGCATGATTCTTAGAATTAGGTAAGGCATCCAACTGAATTAACTTGGCCTCCTCCCTAGTAAGACGCTCACAAAATAACTCAAATGTAGGCATTTTGTAATCTTTCCCTATTGCATCCATAGTTGAATAGAAAGTAGAAGAAAACACTTGATAAGGGCCCTTTAACTTAGACAGAATCAAGAAGATACATTCATCACTAGATACATCATGTCCACATCCTTTCAACTATGACAAAATCATCTTGAATTGTGCAAGGAAATCCTGAATTGAAGGAAATGCATTTGGAGAGAGGGATTGTAGTTCTGCTTGAAGTTGCAAGGTTCTGAAATGATTTGTTTTACCATACAATTCTTCAAGTTTATCCCAAACATTCTTAGGTTTTTTGCACTCCGAAATATGAAACAAAAAATTATTAGATACATGTAAGCCAATGAGCCCTTTTGCTTCATCCATTTTACATCTATGGACAAATTTTTCATAATCCCTTGTAAAATCAGGTTGTTCTACATCTAACATTGGCCATAGACCCTTAGATTGTAAATAATTGAGTCATTTTAGCTTCCATGTATGATAATTGTGTGGAGTGAGTGGTTCAATTGCCTTAAATCTGCCATGAACAATTCAAAAGAAGAAGATAGTGTGGCACTTAAATTCGTGCTTTTCACCCCCCAGAATGTATTAAAACTGATTTTGTAACCCCCCAGTAAATTACAATGAACAAATTTTGCAACTTTTACAAGTCACAAGCTCAAATCAACCGTTTATAACACACAATGATTTTTACAATTTTCAAAAAAGAGCTTGTCAAAACTGAAAATAGAGATTACAAACAGATTCCTTGTGATTTTCTGAGCAATTTCAAAAAAAAATTGTCAAATTTTGACTTCATTTGCAAAAGTTACACCAAGAACAAGCAATAAATGCACTTGTACCTTCAAGCTGAAAAAATTGGCATAAAATGTCAAAATCTGGAAAAAATCACTTGTACCACTATGAATTTCATCGAACCAACTTTCCGATGATATATCGTTTGCGAAAATCCGACTTCGTGGCGAAAAGTTATGCAAAACGAAAAAAGGCCTATTTGAGGCACTTTTAATACTAAACAGAGCAAATTTTCTGCACCAGGGTCGTTCTAGTCATCCACGGACCGGCCGGTTAGTATGCTGCGCGTCATGCTTATGGACCGGACATTGGCCGCGCTCCCGATGGCAGGATCAGAGTCATTGGCCGCCACAGGCGGTTTATAGACCGCCGGCAGTGGCTGCCGGGCGAGTCCGCGGTGTAAGCCGCTGGCGGGTTTAAATCGACACAAAACCCATAGAACAAAGTCCGGGGATTGTTTAATCTAAACGCTTGTAAAGCTTAAATATTTTTTTTTTTTTTTGTTTTTGAAATTTTTCAAATAAAATGCGCAGAAAATGAAATTTTTTTTTTTTGAAAAATTTCTCGACACGCGTACGTAGGGGGGTCGTACGACCTTTTCTGCTAAAAAAATTTTGCCCCAGAAACAACTTTTGCCGAATATGGGCAAATTATATATCAAAAAAATTGGAAATGGCCACCCGGACACAATGGCAGGCTTAATTTTTGTTCAAAGTGCTCCTGTAAAAGTTTGTTCGCCAGATCTGAGCTCCAAACCCTTCTTTTCAAAGTTGCAAATGGTGAAGAAATTAAGTGAAACAAAAGCCAGATCTAACTTTTTTGATCCTCCTGGATGCAGTGGGACAGCCTAAAATACTGCCACTATAGCCAAAAGTGTTGCAATCACCAGATCTCACCAAAATGCAAGCATGCAATATAGGATACAAGAAACTCAAAAATCAAAATAGAAATTGATGGAAACTCTCTAATAAAGAAATGGAAGGGGCTTGCCAGATTCAAAGCTCTGATACCATGTTGGAGTTATCAACCCAAGATCTTCAATCTGCAACACCAAAGAACCTCCACAAGAAATAGAGAGAAGCAACAATGGAAGATGTTATTCCACCAAACAAGGATTGCAGTATGATACAATATAATCAATGCAATACAATACAATGCTATGCAATATAATGCTATAGATGCCTTGCTTATAAAGGCAAGGATGAGAGATAGAATAAGACAAGATCATGAAAAGTGTCTTAATCCTATCACATGAGACAACTAACTCATAACTACCTAGGAAAGTGAAAATTCTAGATAAGACAATTAATACTTATCTAGATATGACAACTAATACCCTAAGTAAACTTAACATGTGAATTAAGTCCCCTAAGTCCCTAGTAAAGGAATAAACTAGGTACAAGACTTATTCACACCAACAATGTTTGCATATAGAAGTAACTTATGTATCTTTGTTGTGTTATGAGATTATGGGATCTAATGTGCCTTATGCATATCAAAAAAACAATTTCCTTCTAGGTAAATCCACACACATCTCTACCAAATATAAGTTCTTTTATTCTAAAGAATATATTTTCTTCACCCAAAAACCCCAAGCACTATTTTGTTCCATGTATAATGTTCCTCATGTGGACACTATGGAGATCTATATCAAGGAGTTGGATATTAATGCAGCAACAAAAATAATAAACTACTTTCACTATCACAAACCCATCTTGTACAAGTTCTCAAATTTAAACTTACAGTCACGTTCACAATGTTGAAGCCAAATCACATTTATGAATTACGAAACACACAACTCATAGGAAAAATTCAGCCTACCTCAATCAATCAAAGAAATGTAACTTGCAGACAACTTGAAATTATTTATTTAATAACAAATTACAATAAATGGCCTACCATGGCCTCCACTTATCTCAATTTTTGTACATAATTCTCACTAATAATTGTAACTTCTAATCTTGTTCCTCTTTGCTTCAATTCTTCCCTTTTACGGACTCTTTCCTTCTTTCCTAAAGGTATATACTGACATTTACCTGTTAGGCGTAATCTCCATCCACCCACGACCTAGCCTTCTCTCCACAAGTTGATCTTAATTCTCTTGCGTAGTAGCCATTTCCTTTTTATAACGCGTTCCTATGTTCCATCGTAGACTTCAATGTTTTCTTACCATTCACATATACCGAGCTTGATCTCAATTAACCTCTTCATCAACCTTCCTTTGTTCCATTTAGTTTTGCCACTTTTCACAATTCAATGCATTCAAATTTCATTCCTCTCTTACTTATGCGATTTCTCATTTACTCATTCGGACTTCCATAGTCTTCTTCCCCAATTCAATCGCAGCCATCCTACATCACATTTTTCCTTTTTAAAATCTCTAATGGTGCATTTTTCTTACTCTACTGCGCACTCACTTTCACTTGCTACGCCTGGGGATTAGCTTGGTGCCGCTTTGTCTTCAAGTAATCGACACAGATAGCCTATTGATCTCTCTACCCTGTTGTGCATTCTCTTTTCAGTTGCGCCTCTCCCTTCAAACTTACACGGGAACCTCCATGTTTCGCCCCCTCTATCTACCTTACCACTAATTTTCTCTTTTCATCAATCCACCGGCCCCTTGCTTTGACTCTGTTGCTTCAAGTTTTTAATTTTTTCCCCCAAAAGTGTTGTTCGATTCAATTCCTTGAAGTTGAAAAGGAAAACAGTTATTGAATATTCAAATTAGAATATAATCGACCTTCACAAGGTTTTATCAGCCTCTTTACTTGCTTTTGTGCCCCTTACACTACTACCATTCAATATTTCATCTTTCTTGAATGTTCCATATAAATTCCTTATTTTAAATACTTAACCTTTCATGAGTAGTGCTCTTTAATTTTAAATCCATTTTTCTAATTTCCCTTGAATCAAGTCACTACAATTATATTTGTTTGTACTCACAATAACAATTATTTGAATTTGTTGCAAAACCTGATCAACTGGAGATGTGTTTGTATTCACTATCAAAATGGTAGTTTTGTCTCTTCACCTCTATGCATATGTAGACCAACTGATTTCCTTCCAGATGCTCCTTCATCATATGCATCCGGTAAAAATTTTGTAATCATATGCTCACAAGACAGAGCTGAGTGGTAGAACTACTCTTCCAAATTGTGAACAACTTACAGCATGCTCCCATGCTAAAACTAGTACCTGCAATTTTTTTTCTCTTTTTGCAACATCTTGCTAGAACATTCGCCATCCTTCCCAACAATTTTGCATTCCCTTCCTTTTATCTCTCATGGACTCAAGTCCATTATGAACTATCCTCTTCCGCCAAATAATTTATCCTCTCCACTTTTCCTTTGTGGGATCCAGCCCACCATTACCCGACCTCCTCCACCAAAATCCAACTACATCATCATCCACAATCTCTACAAAAAATAGGTAACATGTACACCATACTTTTGTCCTCTATCCATCTCTCCTTCTACCATCTTATCTGAAAATAAATTATCATCATCATAATTTTTTTACCTTAGTTGCAATATTAATTTTTGTTGCGACAGATCTTCCACATCCTTATCAGCTGCAAATTTTTGTTCTTCTCCGTTTGCTGCAACAATGAGCTTCGACATCCATTCTTCTTCAATCGACAACATTTGTGCTAACAAATCATCATCTTTTCCATGCTCTACTACTGAAACCTCTTTGTATTCCATTGCTACATCTTCATCCTCTTCATTCTCGTTGCCCACCTCTTCATCTTCAACCGTTGCTCAGTAGCATCCTTTTGCTTATCCTCATCATGCTTGACCAATTTGTCATGCTTCCATACTTCCAATATATTCACTCTCACATTAATGTCAACCATCATTGCCAAAATATTCTTCTTCTCATATTGCATCCATCCCTCCCATATCATAGGTCTCTTCCTCGATAGTATCCCCATCTCATCTCACTACTACAATCTTTTATATACACATCCTATGCTTTGTGACCTGCAAAACACTTTCCTTTGCGGCTTCAAGCTCTCTCTCTACTCAAGATTTCTTCTACCTGCAGCAACCTTCACATGAGCTTCTTCTCTATAACTGCTTCACTCTCCCGTAGATCCTAGTGGATTCTCTCCACTCTCAAGATCCCCTGCTCTAATATCAAATAATGCAGCAGCAAAAATAATATAATTTCACCATCACAAACCCATCTTGTACAATTTCACAAATTCAAACTTCCACTCATGTTCACAACATTTGTCGAAGCCAATTCACATTCACTAAACACAAAACTCACTAACAAAATTTGGCCTACCTCAATCAATCAAAGAAATGTAACTTGCAAACAACTTCAAATTATTTATTTAATAACAAATTACAATAAATGGCCTACCATGGCCTCCACTTATCTCAATTTCTATACATAAGTCTCAATAATAATTGTGACTTCTAATCTTGTTCCTCTTCGCTTCGATTCTTCCCTTTTACAAACTCTTGTCTTCTTGCCAAAAGGCATATACTGACATTTACCTGTTATGCGTAATCTCCATCCACCCACGATCTGGCCTTCTCTCCACAAGCTGATCTTAATTCTCTCTTGCGTAGTAGCCATTTCCCTTTTATAACACCTTCCTCTGTCCCATCGTACACTTCTATGTTTTCTCACCATTCACATATACCGAGCTTGATCTCAATTAACCTCTTCATCGACCTTCCTCTATTCCATTTATGTTGCACCACTTTTCACAATTTAATGCATTCAAATCTCATTCCTCTCTTACCTATGTGCTTTCTCCTTTACTCATTCCAACTTCCATGGTCTTCTTCCCCAATTCAATCGCAGCCATCCTACATCACTTTTTTTCTTTTTAAAATCTCTAATGGTGCATTTTTCTTACTCTGTTGCGCACTCAATCTTTCACCTGTTGTGCCTAGGGATTAGCTTGGTGCCTCTTTGTCTTCACTTCATCGACCCCAATAGCCTATTGATCTCTCTACCCTGCTGTGCATTCTCTTTTCAGTTGCACCTCTCCCTAAGTCAAACTTACACGGGCACCTTCATGCTTCACCCCCTTTATCAGCCTTACTACTGATTTTCTCTTTTCATCATTCCATTGGCCCCTTGCTTTGACTCTGCACCGCTTCAAATTTTTAATTTCTTCCCCCAAAAGTGTTGTTTGATTCAATTCCTTGAAGCTGAAAAGGCAAACGGTTATTGAATATTTAAATTATAATGTAATCAGCCTTCTCAAGGTTTTATCGGTCTCTTTACTTGCTTTTGCACCCCTTACACTATTGCCATCCGATTTTTCATCTTTCTTGAGTGTTCCATGCAAATTCCTTTTTTAAATCTGCATTTCCTAATTTCCCTTAAAACGAGCCAGTACAATTATATTTGTAGTACTCAAAATAACAATTATTTGAATTTTTTGCAAAACCTGATCAACTGGAGATGAATTTGTATTTACTATCAAAATGGTGGTTTTGTCCCTTCACCTCCGGCACATATGTAGACCAACTGGTTTCCTTCTGGATGCTCTTACATGAGATATTCCACTAGAATAATTATTTCAAATGACAATGGTTTGATCTTCTGATAGCATGTCAATTATTAAAGGATAGAAGATGTTAAATTACATTTATAAGGAATGGTTGATTATTCTTTTGTCATACAAAACCTTGTTGATTGATCCACTTATTTTAGTGATCTATATCCTATATGACAAAATTAGTGGCTTACTATATAACATGGAGGTCTTGATTGTTTAATATTTTAGAATCAATGTTACCTAACTAGCAATTTTAGGAAAAATAAAAAATTTAATAGAATGAGAAAGGATGAGATATATAATTCATACTATTTTCTAATAGTATAACATAAATGTAAAATATCAACCCCTATGTTTTTTAATAAAACTAGTGGATTAATGTTAATGTGTCTTAATGGATGGTATTCTTGCTAAGCTTCAAGATAAACTCTTTGAAGAATATTTAGAGAGATATATGGGTAAATGAGATTCACACAAAATTTCATTACTTAAGAAAAAAATACTTTTCTTATCTATTAATAAATGGTTGCGAGAAATAGATATGCATGCATAAATGTTAATTATAAATCATGTCTATACTAATATAGCCTAATTTTCTTAAACAAAATAATTTAATCTAATAAAACATATAGACATTGGAGCAAAGAGTGTTGAATACCAATAATTGTTAACATGTTCTATTTTCAATGTGCATATTCAACAAATCATTCAAAAAATTAAAAGAAAAAAATTGATTTAAGTAATAAAATTTTCCTAATTATTTGAGAAGTACTAACTAAAACATTCAATAAAAACACAATTATACTTTTACATATATCTTAAATACATCTATCTAAGAAACATTAAGAGATATCACTCTTAAGACTTATATTGCACCATATATGAATTAATCTAGGTTAAAATTTATATAATTATATGTATTCTTTTAATTAACTTACAAAATTATGGAATGTTAATTTTAGCATTTAGTTAAACTACTACATACATAATGCATAAAAAGGTAAAAGACTAGTAAAAATGACATAGACATTAATTATTTTAACTTTTACTTAAGAAATATTTTATTTTAGACATCATTTTCGTTATCTTTAATTGGAGATCTATTTTATTTTTAATAGTAATACACTAAATCAAAATATTAAATGAAAATAAATCATTTATTTAACTTTACTTCAAGAATTATTTTATCTTTCTTTGTAAATATATTTAGATAAGAAAAGACAAACACCATTTTTTTAAAATGATTTATTTAACTATATTTGAATCAAGGTTAAATTGGAATATTTTACTATACTATTATGACAATCTAAGTCATTTTATTTTTATTTTTTTACCTTACTCTATTCTCTTAGTTTTACTTACTTATTTATCTTATTATTGGATTTGATGCTTGAAATAAATATGTTATAAAAGTTTTTACTTTTATTTGTATTTTATATAGTCATATTTATGTATATTTAACATTAAATGATAATATTATGTTTATTATTAAATATTATTACTTCACATATAAATAATTGTCAAATTTAAAATTAAAGATAATTTTTTTTTGTTAACACACTCTATCCTTTCCCTGTTAATTTATATATATATATATATATCCTATTCAATTTTTATGTGAAAATTTGATTAATTAATAAACACCTTAAGAAGGATATATGACATAATTTTTATTTATTTATTCTTCATAAGATTTCACATTAGAGTGCAAGAAATGCATGACACATATGTTGATGACAATCTAACAAATTAAAAATAAAAGAACTGATTGAAAATAGAAATGATTAAAAACAACAATGAAACATGCTAACAAAATAAATATTCCATGACAAATTAAAGAGAATTCCAAAGTGTTTAATATGTTATTGTTACTTGAAAATAATACAAAACAAAAGTAAAATCCATGTTAAAAGTAAAATCCATGTTAATTGATGTTGAAAATTTGGAGTTCTTTTTGACTTAGAGGGACTTTTTGTTCATGTTCATTATTAATTGATATTCAGGCAGTAAATATATTTAAAGAAAAACAAAAAGTAGAAAAACACAATGAAAGACATAATATATATCGTCTTTATATTAGAAAAAAATCTTCTAGAAGGTACCTGATTTAACTTTATCTTTACTGATCCCAACTAATTATCTGAAATAATCTTTAGTGTTTACAATTTAGAATTTGGACAGACCATCAGAATAGCACAACTTTTTTTCAAGCACCTTGCGAAATTGGAATTGTCCTCTACAACAGATTTTGCATTTTCCATACAAAACAAATATTTTCAAAGCGCAATCAAATTTGAAGTTCAGCTATGGCCGTCAAGCAATTTTTGAGTTACAGTTGGCTGTTTTATCAGACAGTCTTATTTTCCAGTTTTTCCATATTCTCTTGTATAAATCCAATGTCCATACAGCGTTAAATTTACAGTTATTTGCGAGTTGTTGATAGAGTGCAGCCCAAAACTTGCCTTTTTTTTAGAGTTAAAAGTACAATGGGCCTAAGTACCCAGAACCTTTAGGAAACGGTAACATGGTTATTAAGTGCAACTTAAATTCTACAGTACAATCAGAAAAATATGGCCGAACAATCTGCAAAGAGCAAAAACCTTAAAGAAATTAACCAGAGAACATGGTTGGTACCTCTAACACACTCTATCCTTTCCCTGTTATTATTAGTCCCTGCCTATTTATAGGCGGAGACTAATGTTTTCGCTGTTGCAGTTTTTGCTATTAGTTCTTTTCTGGGGAGTCGCGCAAAACTGTTTAACCTATGGTTTATATGCTTTGATGATATAAATTTTGATTTTTGCTAGTTTTTCTCTCTTCTGATAGGTAAGTGATATTTTTGCTGGGCTTCTTGTCATTTTCAATTTAAAATTTAAAGAAAAAATGTAGTGACGAATCAAAAGGAAGCAGCAAAAAATATACAGCAAATATCCTAAGTTTCTTAGGCAATGTTTAATGGGGACTATAGTGGCAAAATAGTTGATGTCGTGAAATGCTATTATGCCACACGAACATACAGGTGTCCTGTGCAAAAAGTTCTCAGGAGGAAGATGGTGGTTCTTTGTTTCACGTGGCTTGTCTGCACTTACACATTTTGTGTGCATGCCTAACCGACAGCTTAGGAGTCACAGGTTGAAGTTTCAACCTGGTATGGTGTGGAGCTATTGAATTCTATGACAAAATAAAAAAAATTGTCATGGCTGCAGTGGATTCATCTCATTCTGCACACCCCCGAGTCTACAGAAGTGCATGTCTTTACCCCATTCTCATGGCTGCAATTCTGTCCGACTCTGCAATCAAGCGTTTGTATTTTACTCTGCACTTGAGGTTTAACTCTTGATCTCATGGTTATCTGCATAATTATTTTTTTAGAATTTCGCTTAAGATTCAATGGTACTCTTCAACCTGCTCTGCATGCATGTTGTGTAGTTTGGCTTCGTGTCTGCAAAGTGTAGGTACTCAAAAGTTCTGAAAGTATTTGAACAAATCTATCATGTGTTTTCCCTGCAATTATGTTCTCTAATACAGTCCTTGGGGTGTTCGGTAGGAAACGTACATGCCTTGTCTATTCTTTAACTCTAGGATAGTAAATAAAACACAAAATTTAGAATTTTGCACCAATAACAGGTCTGTGTTCAAATGACCAGATATTATCTTCCCAGCACGATTGGTTTTTATTTTTTCATTACAGGTTGCTTGCATCAGCCCAACATCATCTACTCTTGGAGTCAATCAAGTGGGTTGTTTTTCACTCGTCAAAGTTTGCATGAGTAACACACATCTAGAGGACCTGTTTTGGCCCTTTAGGTCCGCTATGTGTTGCAATTTGTATAACATGTCCTGAACCCCAATTAAAAAGTGGACCCACGATAGAGCATTATCTTCCCTGCCAAGACACATGCTGTCTCCTCTGTTTTCTTGAACAGGGCCTTGCCAGGGACCCTTGTTGGCCTCCCACTTCGCTTATCACTGTATTTCCTTCGAATGGTAGGAACCATCTGTGAGCCCAATCCTCTCATTGATCAAGTTGAAATCACTGGCATATTGTCTAGTCCTCCCAAGGTTTATGTTTGACGTTTTATCATTTGCTTGTCATGGCATTTCATCACCATGAGACCACATTTTTTTGAGGCATTTTTCAAATAGTTCACTGCCTTTTCTATGCTACCACATTTTTCATACATGTCTACCAAAGCATTTTATCAAACAGTTCACTGTGTTGCTGCTATGGCTAAAAGCCTAAAACAGGTGCTTTCGAACAAGCTATGGATGCTTGGAGAAATCATGGCATTCCGTCACCACGAGACCATATTTCTTTGACGCATTTTTCCCAACAGTTCAGTGTCTTGTCTATGCTACCGCATTTTTCATACATGTCTACTAAAGCAGTTTATCAAATAGTTCACTGCCTTGCTGCTATGGCTAAAAGCCTAAAACATAATAGTAAGCAATAGCATAGACAGGGGAGTGAACTGTTCAAAAAAATGTCTCAAAGAAATGTGGTCTCATGGTGATGGAATGCCATGACAAGCAATAGACAAGGCAGTGAACTGTTTGAAAAAATGCAATGTTGTTCTTTTGTTTTTCTATGCAAAGAAAAGACAGGAATATGCATTTGTCTAGGCAACACAAAGCCACATTGCACATACAAGGACCAGGCCGTATCTTTAATTATCTACTATGACTGATTTTCCATGCAGCGACAGAATACACATCTGCAATGTTTCTAAAGCATTTCATTCAGCTCTAAAATTGACTCTTGTAAAAAATCATTTTGTAACTGCAAAACTTTATGTGAAAATTTAATTAATTAATAGGCGCTTTGACAAGGATATCTCTGGACGTATTTTTTATTTATTTATTTTTCATAAGATTTCACATCAGAGTGCAAGAAATGCATGACACATTTGTTGATGACAATCTAACAAATTAAAAATAAATGAACTGATTGAAAATAGAAATGATTAAAAACAACAATGAAACATGCTAACAAAACAAATATTCCATAGCAAATTAAAGAGCATTCCAAAATGTTTAAGATGTTATTGTTACTTGAAAAAAATAAAAAATAAAAGTAAAGTCCATGTTCATAATGTTGAAATATCAAAAAAAATCAATTAAAAACATATTAAGATAAATAAAAAAAAGTCCCTCTAGGTCAAAAAGAACTCCAAATTTCCACACCATTCTAAAAACTAATTCTTAGAAATGATCAATTTTGTGTGCATGTTCATTATTAATTGATGTCCACACGATAAATATGTTTAAAGAAAAACAAAAAGTAGAAAAACATAATGAAAGACATAATATATATCACCTTTATATTAGAAAAAAGTCTTCTAGAAGGTACCTGATTTAACTTTATCTTTGCTAATCCCAACTAATTATCTGAAAATAATCTTTGCTGTTTACAATTTAGAATTTGGACAGACCATCAGAATAGCACAACTTTTTTTCAAGCACCTTGCGAAATTGGAATTGTCCTCTACAACAGATTTTGCATTTTCCATTCAAAACAAATATTTTCAAAGCGCAATTAAATTCGAAGCTTAGCTATGGCCGTCAAGCAATTTTTGATTTACAGTTGTCTGTTTTGCCATTTATCAGTCTGTCTTATTTTCCAGTTTTTCCATATTCTCTTGTATAAATCCAATGTCCGTAGAGCGTTAAATTGACAGTTATTTGCGAGTTGTTGATAGAGTACAGCCCAAAACTTGCCTGTTTTTTATAGTTAAAAAGTACAATGGGCCTAAGTATCCAGAACCTCTAGGAAACGGTAACATGGTTATTAAGTGCAACTTAAATTCTACAGTACAGTCAGAAAAATATCACCCAACAATCTGCAAAGAACAAAAACCTGAAAGAAATTAACCAGAGAACATGGTTGGTACCTCTAATCCCCTCTAACACACTGTATCCTTTCCCTGTTATAATTAGATGGCTCCACATAAATATTATTCATTTAAAAATAGCATAAATACAACACATTAAAATTTAAATATTATCAAAATTTTAAAATAAGGAAAATGAAACTTCATAAAATAGCTTCGTAAGAAAAAAATATATAAAAAATATTATCCAAATGAAAAAAAGGAATGATTAAAATGTAAAGAGCTAAGCTTACATACAATGGTTATGAGTTTAACAACTCTCAACAAGTAAGTTCGAAATATTAAAAAAGTTTGGTCTACTTCTTCACTGTATACACTGTTTTCACAACGGTCAGACCCAAATAAACTTTCAACGCCACAAGGAAGAACACACCCGCACCGTCCATTGGCTCTTTTCATAATGATCTCTCGCCTCTTTCATCACCTTGTCAAAATTTTCAATTGAACCTAATGTGATTTCATAAGAAAGACCTTTGAACATGCGAGCTATATCTTTATCTTTGCCACGCAAGCTCTGAATGACTCGACATTTTCGAAGTACTGAAACATCTTTCTCCGAATCAATCAAATCCTCCAAGAGACGTACAAAATGTGAAATTACATTGGCCTCCGGAATCTGACATTCTTCATAAGCCATCAAGTTCCGCAACCATGATTCTGTACCATCTTCTATTGCGATTTGAGGGAGGGAAAGGGTACTTGCTCCAAACCTTCTCTTTTGAAATCCCAATTGGCCTGGCTGAAATTTGATACCAGCCTTGTGCAATGATTCGGCTCTGGGTGTATACAGTCTATCATTGCTGATATTATCAGCGCCACCATAGCCGTTACTTTCAAAGGGAGTAATTGATTCCGCACTTGAATTTGTTAACAGATTTGTAATCAACATTTTATATAAATCCAATAAATGGTATGGAGGTCGTTCATTCATCATATATTCCTTCAGTTGAGATTCAGCATCATCATCCAATGAGAATTGAAAAGGAAATCCGCGAAAGACATAATGATTACTCAGCATTGCAGCCAACTTTGTTGTTGCATCTTCGCGGGTTCCACATTCTAACTGAAGTATGTTTATGAGAATAAACAAAGGAATTTGGTTTTCCAACTTCAAAATATCATTTAGAATAGCATGATGTGTCGAGTTCCTCCTACCGTGATGCGGATTATCCTTCCCCCTAAAGAAATCAAGAATAAAGCAAGCATCCATTACTAACATCAAAGATAAAGCTCTTCCATCCAAATTTATTGGTCCTTCATAGTATTCCCTGATTTCATATTCTGATTTTTGAATCTCTGCATTCAATATGGTTTCATCTATCTTCAATCTTGCCAACATTCTCTCGACTGCTTCCAATTTATGTTGATCCATCCTAGACAATTCAGAATTAATCTTGTGATGGTAAGGTCCAAATGACACAACCACAGGAACATAAGCTTCTGGCTTCAAACTTTTGAACCATCTAGGTACCCTATAAATACACAAATTTTTTGACACTCCACACATTTGATGTGGAGAATTGAGTATCTTCTCTACTTGGACTAGCCATGATTCAGCTGAAGCACTGCATTGTGTTTGTTCTCTACCATATGTCACACCGCTTTGAAATTTTTGATCTTCGAGGCTTCTACAAGTAGCGATGTCTGATTGAGCCATCTCTTATCTACATCAAACATACAACCATATATTAGAGAGAGAAATGAAAAGAGAGACCTTCAATTTCGACAATAAATTGTCCAATACACAAAACGAAAAAATAACCATTGTTTAACATAATATTCACTACAGATAGATTCACTGCAAATAAATAGCTCCAAAACTAGACATTCACTACCTATAAAATTCATGGAAAGTCAAAACTAAACAATTATGGCCGGAATAAACTATTAAATAGTTGGCAGCATTCATGGGCGATTTTAGAAAAGCAATCAGACTTGTATGTCTTTCAGAATTTAATTTGAAGGAAGAAACTTACAGGAAAACAGACACAAATTGAAGCTCTTATTGACTCAATGGCCTTGGTACGCATAACCTGCAACAATCACAGAGGAAAACACTGTAATGAATAAGCATAATAAATAGATAAAGCAAAAGCTGAACATAACTGAGTTTGGAATTCGTGTCTACTTTTAAATTCAGCGCATGATGATTAACTAGAGAGAGTCGATTTTAGCCTAGTTGTTAAATTTGAATCTGCAAGTCCTAAGGTCAATCTCTACACTGGTTGAGCTGATCGTATCACGTGTATTCTAATCAAATTAATTTTAAAATGAAAGGAAAAAATATAAGATATGAAATTCTTAACTATACTTATGATTTTATGAACTGCTAAAAATCAGTAGAAACTGATTAAATAATTCACTGAACTTCACTGAACTTCAGTGCTTCGAAGAAAACCAAACAAAAAAGAAATTAAAATTCATGTAGATCTAGGACATACACATTAATAGACCTCTAACAATTTTCTCCAAAAGGCTAACATCTCTACAGCTGAATCAGCTTACAAATATAGCAAATAGCACGATTCAAAAAAGAAACCTACACAAAATACCATTCCAACAATATAGTGATATTGGATTTTGACATCAATTCCAATCAGAAACTATGGCATAATTTTAGTATATAACTGGATTTTCAAAAACAACATTATAGAAAATGTAAGAATCATGTTATAATGATACAAACGTAAGAAAAACAAATTATATGAAGAAAAAGACTATCTAACCATAGGCTTGAACATTCCAAAAACGTACAAGTGACTACTCGAAGCACCAATCTAAACATCAGTTAACCCAACCAAACTGATTACAATCGATACTGACACTGGCAGTTACTCTTTAAGAGTTCTCATATTAAAAAACAGTAAGCTTATTATCCATAAAAGTAAGAAAATGAATGATACAGAACATGGGCACCCCATATTCCACAAATAACTGGCAGTTATTTAAGCTATGAAAACTTGAAAACCGAACCAAAATTGTTGCTTATAGTCAATTGACCGGCTCAAAGTTAAAGCTGTCCATGGATTGCTCATGTCCTTATTGAAACATTTATAAGAGATTGTTTCATTATTGTCTCCAGCTTGATGCTCCAAGTTAATCTGAATTTTGACCCTCTTTAGCTAGTGTGTAGTAATCGGTAGGAAGTCAAACACTGATATGAGCTTTGGGCTTATAACCTCTGAACATTTCTTTGAGAACAAAATTAAATACAGTTTTGATTGAATCTATGTTACATGGGGACACGTCCCCCGCCCCAAAACCCACTGTCCCCATCCCCTGCCGTCCCCGGGACAGTGGGACACAAAGGGGACGTCCCCCAGCAGTCCCCGAAATAGCCCAACTAGTAGGAAACATCCCCTGTCCTTTGGAGACGTTTCCCTGTCTCCAGTATGGATGGGGGACATTGGAAATGTCCTTCGTCGTACCGGGGATGGCCAGCCGTCCCCCATGGACAAGGAGCTTCTTGGATTTAAACTAGCACTTGCACCGAAAGAAGGTGCAATGGTTACGCCAATTGTATTTTATATAAAATATGTTTGAAAGGAGGTCTATAATTGAATTTATTATAAGTAGTAATTAAAAAATTTAGACATTTGTTGGAAATAGAATTGATTTTATATTCATGTATCTTTTGTATGAAGATATTCTAGAAACGAAATAATTAAATTTACAATTGATGTTGACCATTTACACTTATTATATGTAGTTGATGTTGACCAAAAACATCATTGAACCTCGCACCTCTATCACCTTATCTATCACCATTGCAACTTCTATTGAACTAAGTTTATGCAAATTTTATTTTTAAAATATGTTTTATTTTGCTTAGTGTGGTACAAAGATATTTTGTAATATAAATTAACTAAAGAAAATATAAATTGGACGAGAAAGACAATTCTCTTTTTTCATTAGGTTGTGATTGTCTAGCAAGTGTCCACCTGCATACCAAATAGGTTTAAATGAGTTAGTGAAGGGGAAAACATTGTGTAAGACATAATATAAACTGTGTAGTGTAAAACTAAATTGAAAGTTAATATGAAAGAGATTGGATTGACATGTCTTTATAAATCTCTGCAAATTTACAGAACTTAATATTCCTTTCTTTCTAGGCCTACTATCGAGATCTAAAGCAAGGCGAACTTCCCAACCAAAAAAACATGATCACCATTTTAGACATGTCTCTGTGAAAATCTCTGCAAATTTACAGATTTAATGGCACGCCTCTATTTTAAACATATATCTGTAAATCTCTGCAAATTTAGACTTATTATTTCTGTCTAGGCTTAATATTGAGCTATAACGCAAGATCAACTTTCATCAAAGAAATATAAATTTAGGTGGGACGAGAATGGATAATCTTTCCAATGGCAGCCTCTTAGTCACACAGGTGAAAAGGATCAAAAAAGAGATGAGTTGTTACTGAAAAAGAAATTGGTACAAAGTCCCAGGGAAATTGGGGGAGTTGGGAGAAGTGTACTGCAATCTCCACCATTGAAAAAATCAGGGGAGTTGTCGCAACCTCTGATATCCACAGCTGTTACCAGTATCTCTCTTGGACCATCATGTAACAATATGGCAGCATCTGTAGGGCAACAGAAGGAGAAATCACTTGGACTATTAACTGTATCGACTGCAGCTACTTCGGTCAATTCAAGTCAGATTGATTCACAATATCAACAGGCTCAGCAATCCGTGTCATTTAGCAGACGCAAATCTAATTCTCTTTCTAATCAACCCTCTACAAGCGGAGTTGCATCGCCAGGTAGTGTAACAAATTCAATGGAACCATCTAATGTTAACAGTCCATCAACTGGCACAGCACCTTTGCCCAATTCAATAACTAAACCAGATCAATCTATTGTCAGCCAGGATCAAAGCAAGCAACTTGAGACTATATCAAAATTGGTGTCAGTAATTCAAAGGTATATTGTTTCCTTGTATCTATCTTTTCTTTAAGGGAGTATAGGAAACGATGTTGTCGCTTCTCTGCAGGATCTCCATTGTTTATATTTTATAATCTTAATTGTATTTTCTGCTTTGCTTGCTTTTGTGCAATTTCTGTGATAGCTCTTTGGTAGTGGTAGTAAATTGTGGGAAGCAGAATGTGGCTCATGTTGCAAAGCAGTCACAGTGCCAACCAGATCTTGTAGAAATAATTAAGTATTGTAGCTGGCCTTTTGAGTACAGGCTGTGTTTGTTTCTTAATGGAGCGACATGCTATTTGGAGCACTGATTCTTTAATTGATGGTGACAAAATTACAGACATGGTCTTCCTATCAGAAAGAAAAGTGCGGAAGAGGTGCGTGAAACAAAGAAGGTTCCGCCTTCTTTGCAGTTGCTTGTAGCAGCTCTTAATAATCTACAAATAATGAAGATCAGAAGGATGTCAAAGGACAAAGAAGTCTGTCCAATTCCCTTGTTGGTGGAGGTGACATCCAAAGAAGTCTGTCCAATTCCCTTGTTGGTGGAGGTGTAAATGTTCACAAAACACGAATTATGAATTTTGTACGTGCAGATCATATGTATCCAGGTTGGACTTTTTTTTAATGTTTTTTTATTTTTTGTCTTTCTGTACCTGTTGCCGTATGATTAATCTGATTTCTCACTCAATATTCTTCTGCATATTGTTATCTGCAGGAAATAGTGCTCCAGTTTTGATTCGTAGAATTCGGGTTAGATTAGTAATGTGTGAACGTGCAAAGGATGGAATGGTGGAGGCTGTTGTGCAGTTTGGGGATGATCAAGATGAAGACTCTTTGAATTGTTGCCCAGATGATGTTCTGCCTTCCTTTCCGAACACTGTAAGTTAAAAATGTTTACAGTCAGGTTCTATGCAACTAACTGGTTCAAATTTTATTCATTGAAGATTTAAAATTGTTGCTTTATTTCTTCTGCATGGTGTGTGTGTTGTGTAGCATTTTGCAGACAGGCTAGCTGCGCAGTTTAGTGCTCTGGTAAGTATGAGAACATAGTTTTTATTGCTTAGCCCTACCTCAACATAGTATTTCATGAATGCCAAAATAAATAAACAAACTTATGTTACAGGTAAATTTCAGTGAGAGGTTGCTTATGTAACCAACACCAGTCCTTATAGAGTCCAACAATTTTGTCCACTGTCCACCTTGCATACAGGTGCTAACAAGGAAACAACAGCTATACCTGTAAGGTCCAGACAAATCCTCTGGAGAAATTCCCTGGTGGCGTGGATAAGCGGCGAAACTCAATAAAGTTGAGAGGAATTACAACCAAAATGTCCGACAAAAAAGGCTACTATCTAATCTTCAGCAGCTACTCTGCCAATAATTAACTTACGGTCTAACTATATAACAGGATAGTGAAACCCTGTTTGTATGCAGTGGCTTAAAAATCTGTGTACCAAGAAAGCAAAAGGCGAGGGAAAATAGAAACTGTCAAATAGAAAGGCACCGTTGAACATCGAGAATGGCTCCGGTGGCAGGCTAAGAAAAACCTCTTCTTCAATTCCATGAAAACCCTTGGGAAGATATTCTTTTGGCCATGCCACAAACCCTTGAACAGGAAAATAGTTAATTTAAGATATTAGTGTTGGCCACTCCACCATTACGCCAGTCTCTTTGACCAAAAATAGTTAGATTTGTTTAGGGTTTGAGCAAGGGGAAATACAAATTTATTTTTGATGATTGATAGATAGAATTACATAAAACATTAAAAATATGACAAGCAGTTACCATCAGAATAAACACAGAACAACCACATAAAGAACAAATTGTTTTAGAATGAAATAAAACACATCAAAAAATGATCCATTCACAGACAGATTGCAGAAAAAATACTGACTGAAACCATGGCAAGTGACTGCAAGATTCTGTATAAATTATGTTGTGCTATCAACCACACCCACGAAAAAAATTGGGCAGAGTTGAGAAGAAAAAATAACAAAACCCTATCACATCAGATTTTTTTTTAGATGAGTCGAACCAGAAACAATCTCCCTTTAGTTGCTGCTTCAATCCATTCACAGTAAACAGGGTTTTAGGGCTATTGAAATCCAATTTGATTGGGAGTCAAAAGACTTTCATAATCCAATTTTAGTCATGCCTTCTGGGGTCGTGAGTCTACAGTTCCCGAGTTTTTACAGTTTTAGTTGCTATGAGTCGAAAACTCTTTGTAAAAATTAAAATTCACTGAAACTATGGAAAGTAATTTACCTCAAGATTCTCCACAAATTGTGTGTGGTGTCAACGACGTAGATGACAAAAAATGGGCGAAGTTCGGAGGAAAATTTTAAACCCTACCACGGCAGACCCTTCAGTTGCTGCTTCAATCTATTTAGTTTCACAGTAAATAGAGGTAGAGCGATTTTATGTGGAGATGGACGAGATTTTTTCACGCCTTGTTACATAGATACGGCAACAACACAATGCGGGTGCACATGAGGATAAGAAAACTTGATTTTCACCCATATCTTATCGCCCCATCACCGCGATTTTACAGCCATGCAAGCAACACAATGCCGGTGCAGATAAGAATTAGAAACCATGATTTTCGCCTATATCTTCGGATCCCGACTTTACAGCCATCTGATTTTGCATTTTTTTTTGCAATTTTCCGGTGGAATTTCTCAGGCGTGAGACAATTTCAGTGTGCTATGCCCACAATAAATAGCCTATCGGCGAAAAACATTTTAAAAATTGATTCTTTAAATATTTCGTCCTCCTTTCTTTGGTGATTTTTGAGTTTGGTCTATTTGACATTTTGTCAAACACTTGGCATGCAAAGTGACAGTTCTGATTTCTGAATGTTTATGCTTGTGTTTGATTGAATTTTGGCATTAAAACATAGAAATGATAACCGCTATCATAACATCAACAAATATGAAACATTCAACCTCAAATCTGATTTTATTTGCACTAAAGCAAGTCTGAATACATTGCATTACAGGTCTGATATAAGTCTGATTTGATTAGAGCAGCAAACATTTCCTTCAAAATCTAATTAATATTGATTCCTAATGAAATACAAACATACCCGGATCATTGGCTACAATAATAAGTTTAATGACATTTATTATGCTGTTATAGTACTACGCTCGCGATTTATTTACATATTGATATTGTTGTTATCAATTATTAATTTGACATATCTCTCTCTCTTTCACCCCCTCTCTATAATATATTAATAAATTTTGAAAAACTCATATATATATAGTATGTAGCCGTCCCTCACCATCCCCTAAAAATGTCCCCCTAGGAAACGTCTCGGAAAGGCGTCCCTTGTCGTCCCCCCATCCCCATCCCCGCCGTGGAACATAGGATTGAATACATTTTATGATACAATGATACCCCTATTTTATATTCTATTTGCAATTTCAAATTGTGTGAATGCTCCTATTTTTGCATAAATTAGTCACAACCAATCTAATGCAATCTTTATTTGTTTTATAATTCTTGTGTCATCTTAATATAATAAAATTTTATCAAGAAGCTAAGATAAGGTAGACAATTATCTCTATGGTTTTGTTTGGAAAGCATTATCAAGTATACCACGGGACATAAAACCAATCTATGGGCTCATCACTGACACATTCCCATTATTGGGTATGTTCTGTTGGGTTCTGCAATGGTACATTTTATTTCTTCTTATTACTGCATCTCCATACCATTTTCCTGGCACATAAATGAAGCTTTATTTGATGACAAGAAATAAGTTTAATTATTTTAGATTATACAGGCGCAAATGTAGTTGGGTATTGTTGATGTGATTTTTCGTGACCGCACCAACACAGAATAAAGTCGCCAACAGCTACCCTATTCTCTCTTGATCAATGTATCCAGCACACTAAGATTGCGAGAGAGTTTGTGCGTTCAACTCCAAGGTTCCTTCAGTGCAATAGAATACCCTCAATTGGCTCAATGTTTTTTGCAGGTATTTCAAGGGACTTACGCAATCGTTCAACAACGGACAACAGACAACAGATTAAAGGGTTTCATGTGATTCAGATGATTTGGTAGGTAAGCACAAGTTTCCTAATGCTAACCAGAAATGAACTAAATTTAAAATGAGTGTAAGGCCTAAGAAGTTTATGTTCTATCTAAGGATGGGACGTGGGATCAATCTCGACAAACTTCAACTAGACTCTGCTCCACCTCACGTTGGACAACTTACACAAAGTTGGTGCAATTTTCAAGGGAGTGACAAGAGGTTTTCAAATTATAACTCAACATGTAAGTACCGTCAAAATGACGCATACAAACACATGAATCACAATTGAAGTTAAGTTTGTAATGTTTTCTAGTTGACCACATAAGGCAAACTTGTTGTCAGCAAGCCGCTAGTGGTATGGATAAAAATGAAGTTGCCTCGATTAACACCACAAATCCACAGCTAACATCTACTTGCATGAAAATGAAAACTACTCTATATTAAGTTACTTCTTGATTCTACGTGAATTGGAAGGACGAAGAAGCCTTGCTAGCTACTCATAACAAAGAGGAGACCACCATCAATGAAAAACTCTTTTATTATGAAAATGTTCACAACAACTTCTTACAAAGTACTCAAATGGAAGACTTTCCTTCCTTTTTCAAACTATACTATGCTAAGCTATCAACTACACTATCAATCTCTCTGCTCTAGTCTCTAGTCTGATCTCTAAGCTCTACTAAAGTACAAATGAGGGGGGATGCCCCTTTATATAGCTAGCCAAGTCCAATAGATGGCTCAAATTATAATCGGTTGGATGGCCTAGATTGTGCCACCTCAGCCCTAAACAAGATTCACCCTAAAAACCACCATCAAGAGGAGTGGGGTAATAAATGAGCCATTAATGTCCATCATCTTCCAGAAAACTCTTGTTCATAGACTCATTCACACTGCTTCAACTTCTTGGACTAGTACGTCAGACATGTTCTCGATTTGACCTCAAGGCGACAACTTCTTTCTCCTGCTTGACGATGATTTTCCCCCTTGATGTTGTTCTTCAACCTTGAAGTACTTGATGGCGACCTTCTTCTCTCCATCCTGAGCTTTGAAAACATTTCTTCTTTGTCACTTGAGTTGGGCACATACTAAGTCTGAACACTTAGCCACTTCTTGCAACTTTTCTTCCTTCGAGGTTGAAATGTAGTCTTGGAGTACTTACTTTATCGCTTCAAGTCCTCGTGCTCTAGCCTTGAGGTTCATCCTGCAAAAACAAACAAAAAGAAGAGTATTAAGACACTTCATCATATAAACTCGCCCTACTTACCTGATTTTCATGCTTTAACTTCCAAGAGTTCGTCATTTTTCTCTAGCCAACTTTGCTTTCTTCATGATTTTTCAACATCTGTAGGCTGGGGCATATAACACCTGTACATCATATTTCAATGCCTTAGAGAAATTTTCAACTTCCTCAAGGGCGTATTTAAGAGATGCACTTTTAAAATCATCTTTTGAGAGTGTTAGGTTCAACTGCATCTTCTTCAAGAAATTCACTTTTCTGGCTGAGGCATTGACAACCCGATATTTCATCCAACTCTAGCTCGAGAAGATTATTTTCATCTGGAACTTGATCAAAAATTATCTAGGCACCCAAACTCAAATTCATCCACCATGGCATTTTTATGTCAACAACACATTTTATTCCTTGCCTTAGAAAATTTCTCAAATTTTCCTTAGGAAATTTTCACCAACCTAGTGCCCATAAAAAATCTTCACCCTGAAGGCTTTGGCAAAGTGTGGAAGATTTTAAAATCCATTCCTCATCGCAGACGTCCAATACCCAGAATAAAATTCCCTTCAAAAAGCGTCAAATTCATGTGTCTCCAAACGAAGGGGTACATTTAAATTTTGAATTTTTTTAAACCTTAAAAAAATATTTCTCCATCAAATTTATCCTTATTCTTCACATCCAAGTGAATTTTCTTTGCTTTGCCTTGAAAATCTTCTTCAATCTCATGAAGTCGACACATTCTGATGTATCCACTACCAATTCATCCATACCTGAACAAATTTCATCATCCTCTCAAGTCTGGGCATACTTTCCCTAGAGGTGAAATGTTGATACTTAGAAATTTTTTTAACATGTCATCACTAGCTTGGGCGCATTTGCCATGGCTTACTTCAAGTTTCTACACTTAGAAAAATTTCAAACCTCTTCTTCAACCCTTAGGCGCATATGACCCCTCAAGCTTTTAGCTTCCAATACTTAGAAAAATTTTAAACTTTTGATATTACCCCTTCCAAGCCAGGTGCATTCGACATGGTGGACTTCAAGTTTCAATTCCTTAGAAAATTTCACCTCCACTTCCTTGACTCAAGCACATTTAGGGGTTCAGGCTCCAAGTTTCAACGACTTAGAAGAAATTTGAGACATCATGCAATGTTGGGCACATATGGAGGTACTTCCAATTTCAAACACTTAGCCAAAATCTCATCCATCCCCAAGTGAAGGCGCATTTAGGGAGTCCAACCTCAAATTTAAGTGCCTTAGAATATTTTCTAACTCCTCCTTTTAGTTAAGGCGCATTTTAAAGGGTGTGCTTTCATTTTTCATACTTAGGATATCTTCTCCATGGCATCTTCATCTTAGGCACATATAGAGGTCCTTACTTCAAGTTTTGGACACTTAAGGAAAATTTTCAATGCCATCTTCTTCCAAGGCACATTCAAGGGTGGCAGCTTCAACTTTCAATGACTTAGACATTTTTCAAAGCTCTCCATGCAAGTCTAGGCACATTTGGCTAGGCCTACTTCAAATTTTCAACACTTAGTAAAGTTTTTACCCTCCTTCCATGCTAGGGTGCATATGAGGTATCAAGCTTCAAATTTAAATGACTTAGAAACTTTTCAAGTCCCTTCCAATCTTCCAAGGCACATATTCATGGGTGAGCTTCAAGTTTTGAGGACTTAGTAGAATTTTTAAGCATTCATTTTTTCAAGGGCACATTACCACCTTGTGCTTTGAGTTTGACACCTTAGAATAATTTTCTATCTTGATGTCTCCTTCTTGGGCACATTTGAGGCCATGTGCTTCTAGTTTGAGTTCCTTAGCATTTCTTTAACTCATCTCTTCAAGCTAGGGCGCATCTAGGCCCTCGTAGTTTCAATTTCAATGACTTAATCAAATTTATATCAACTTTCCTTTACCTTGGGCACTTTTGGGGGGTCAAGCTTCAAGTTTATAACACTTAGAAAATTCTCTGAACTCTTCATGCAAGGCAACGTGCATTTGAGAGCATCTACTTCAAATTTAAAGCACTTAGTTGAATTTCTACCCTCTTTCCTCCTCAAGGTGCATATGGAGGGGTGAGCTTCAAGTTTCACACTTAGAAAAAAAAACTTCATGCCATCTTCAGCTTCAAGGGCGCATATGGAGGTGCTTGCTTCAAGTTTTCAATACTTAGAATCTTTCAAGCCTCATTCCTCAAGTTAAGGTGCATCTGGGGTCCTCTACTTCCAATTTAGCAGACTTAGGCAAATTTCAAGGCATATCTCTTCAAGCTTGGGCGCATTTTGAGTGTCAAGCTTCAGGTAGCTTCTAGGGCGAATTTTGATGTTGGAGCTTTCATTTTATCAAACTTGGATGAATTTCAAAGCTCTTGTCTGATTCGAAGTGATTTGTTCATGTGACCCCCGGCTTGCCCTAGCTTTCTATTTTTAGAAAGTTTCTCAAACTTTGCATTTTAAGTCGATTTCAAGCTCCATAAAGCTTGATTTTTGCTTTATCTGGAACCTCGTGATGTGATGAACTTTCGGGGCCTGATGCTTGCTTGTACCTGCTATTTTTAGCAACTTGCTAAAAATAGTAACTACCCAAAATGTGCTCAAACTTTGCGTGTTGATTGCCTGAAGGGTGTTGATTGTGGCTGGATGTTGCTTCTGCATGATTGTCGTGTTTCACCCTTGATCTTAGGAAACCCTAATTCTTCTGCACAGGCCTGCTAAAAATAGTAAGTATGGGACATTTATTTTCTAGAATATTATTCATTTCCTCTAATCCATTTTTACTTCTGATTGTGAAAGGACATATCCATCTTCAATTCCCTTATGTTGTTCATAAAATCCTACATGTTGTCAAAAGGTTAAGGGTTATTATTTATGTAGTTTTGGAAATTCGAGCCCGAAATATTCAAGGTCTACAAAAGAGTTGGAAGTAAAGTAGTTGGATACACCCCTACCCCTACCAGGGCACACGTACCCCCATATCCGATATGCATACTTGTGCGATACACCATGGATACACATTGAATACCATACCCACACGTGCCCAAAAAATCTCAATTTTCCAACCGTGTTGGATACTATGTGATTTGATTTTCAAAAAAGCTGACATGAATCTTCCAAAATATTATCTTAAAAAACTTCAATGATGGAATTTTTTGTTTTGTTTTGTATAACTAAAACCTACACCAAATGAGGAAGGCAAATGAAATGTTTTTTTAGTTCAGCAACCCATTTTTCTAAGTCTTCTTCCAATACAACTCTACTTTTTTTTTAGCATTTTAATTTTTACAAATTTAAAAATGTTAATTGTTTATAATTTTATATTTATATTTAATATTTATAATATATTGTTGAAATGTTACAGATTTTTTTAAAAAAGAAAACTTATTCTTTAAATATAAATAAAATTTATTAATATATATTTAACTATTTATTCTTTACTAAATTATTAATATTTAAATTTTAATATTATTTTAATTAATATTTACTTATTTGCTTTTAAAGTAATGAAAATCTCCTCTAATAACTAACAAGGGCTACGAAGTAGTAACAATCCATGCCAAAAATGCATTGGAGTATTGCAACACAATAAAAACCACATAACATGTTACATTATTTTTGCAGTTTCCAATGGTGGACACTAGCCAAATACATAACTTGTCATGAATGATTTGTCTATACACTCTATTTTGCATTTATGAATATTTTTCCATGAGAAGGAAATATATTACAAACTAAACAATTCATTAAAATTTCAAATAAATTTAAGAAAATGGAACCTTTGTAGAATTGTCCAAGATTTTGGCACATTTCAATTTTTTAAGGGCATACAGTGAAACAAACCTAAAAGATCTAGTGTAAGGGTGGCCACTGTAATGTCCCCTTCTAGCTAGACACTAGCTATCAACAGGATTAGCGTATTAGTTGACCATTGTAGGCTAATGGGATTGGATAGAGGGTCTTTTGTGGCAAAAGCCTAGTCAATGGATGGTTTATTTTTTCTCCAGAGTTCAGTAAGTTTCAAGGTTGGCCTTTGCAGGGGTTTAGGACTCAGTTTCTTGTACTTAATATTTATAACAAGTCTTTCAGTCAGGGTTACTATTTATAGTAGGGCACCTAAATGAGATATATTGTCAGTGTCGATCTTGGTATTCAATTGGATTGGAGAAATAAGGAATTTTTCCTAAGTTACAATGTTTAATTATTATTAAAGGCAACTTTAATAATAATTATATTATTATAGAATATTGTTATATTTGCACTTTATGTTGAAGGGTCATTGATACATTAAAAAAGGGGGCTAGTTTACAAATGATTTCTTGGATGCCAACTCCTAGACATTATTTTAATATTCCTAAAGTGCAAATGAATACTATTTTAAATGATATTAAAAGGAAAAATGGGGGTCAACCTATTTGAAGGAAATATATAAGCTACGTCAAAGAAATCAAACTCATTTTTGAGCATTTGACAACTTCATTTCACAAACTCTTTGGCATTTGCAGAATAGGGATGAGGGTTTCTGCATTTTTTGGAGTGTATCGACATTGGAGAGCGTAGCTCCTTCAGTGTATCAGCATCCTGAGGTTGTGAAACTATCAACTAAAAATTGCTTAACTATTGGCTTCATTCAGGAGTCAAATTTGAGCATATTGAAAGAATATTTGAATGGTTTATAGGCATATTTTCATTATGGAGGTGAATATTCTTAAGGGTTGCATTGGATGATCACTACACACTCTTCTCAGGGCTGTACTTTTCTATCTAGCAGCCAGTTGTACCCCATTCTCGCTAGGGCGTGTGAACTCCTTGATGAAATGCCTCCTCTTTGTGACTGATTTCTTTGGCATCTTGGACAACTATACCCTTAGAGACTTTGCATAGGGTTTTTGAGGTGGAGAAATTCCTTTCAGTAGTAGGTCGAGCATTTCAGCAGTCATCTTTATTGTTGCCAGTGGTCCAGATTGTGGATATTATAGTATTTCTTCATTTACGGGTATGCTTGATGTAAAGGCTTTCAAAAAGACTATCAATAAATAATATCTTTCTTGCTATAGTTGTTGGTTTTCAGTAGTTTGTATTTTCTTTATTAGCTTATTTTCATGCCTAGCATTATATTCAAAAAATACAAAAATGCATATATATAACAAAAACACAAAAAATCATAAAACCAAACAAAACAAAAATGGCAGTCAAAGGCTTTCATTCAAAAGTTCAGGAAAATATAGTTGAGGAGAACTTAGGGTTCTCACAGTGGTATCAAAGTCATGTTCTTGCCATCCTATGTGGTTTGCAAAAGAAATTTCCAAAATTTCTAGGGTTTGAATCCAGCTCCGTTGATGCAACAAAGTGACAGGTACAAAAGATATATTGCAAGGGAAGATAGAAAGCAAAAATAGTGGCCACAACCTTATCCTAAATAAGACACCTTATCAGCTGAAATAGCAACAAGTCAACATGGTATTGAGGTTGGTTAACACAATGGGTGATAGAGAGGGTGGTAGTCCACATAGAAATGAAGCTAGAAATGGGGCCAATAATGAAAAAAGAGAAGCGCGAGAGATTATGAGAAACATGGCAATAGGGCAGCAGCAGGTTGCATATGTTTTGCAAGCACTTACAACAATGTTACATCAGATGACCCAGTCATGGAAGGCAAAATCATGAACTAGATATCAATATGAGTGTGGTTGGGATCCCCAAGGCACAGAGAGCACCCACCCATACCATACCTGAAGAGGGAAATGTTGAAGAAGATGGAGAGGCAATGTATGCAAACAATCTTATGGCAGCGAATGACAAATGGGAGTTATTAACACCACAGGTTAGGGAGTGCCTAAGCTTTGAAAAATTTGTAATTCAAACAAGAGAGTATTATAGAGAAAGACAAGTTTGAAGACCAAGATACCAAAACAGAGACCTAAAACATGCCACCAACAAACTCACATTACCTACATTTGTATTAAAATAATGTTTATTATTTATTTATTAATGCTCAATAGTGTAAAATATTGTAAAATATCTTGATAAGATCGTCCCTGTTGTACGAGATCTTATCTGAAGTTTCTTTTAGAAACTTCCTGCTTTTCCTGAAGATAAGATCGTCTCCAATCTTATCCTTCTGGCTTTCTGTAAATCCTGTATAGTATTTATTGAGCGTCTTGCTCATTGTTAATATATCAATTAATTTACCAATTACTTGCGTAATATGGTATCAGAGCCAATACGCTCAAAATTGAATTTTTAATTCATAAAAATCTTTTCAAGATTTTTTCAGATCTTAAATTAAAAATTTAATAAAATCTTCTTTGAAAATTTTCGAAGATTTTTGTGAGCTTAATTTCATATTTTTTTCGAAATTTCTTTGTGGCTTTTTTGAAATTCGATTTTTTTTCTATCTGGGAAAAATTTTCGTGAGGTCTTCTTTGGTGAATTTTTTCGTGGCAAGAGCGTGTTCGTTATCTCCTTCTGGGCGCAGATTTATCCACATTTCTGATGTGTATGGACGTGTCTTGTATGTGCGTGTTTTACATGCTCCTGGCCGCGCATTTTGTGATCGCATTTTCTTCTTAGACGCGACTGCAAAACTCATTTTTTCTTGAAGAATCCGCGATTCTTTTCTTTCTGGACGCAATCTTTCTGTAGATTGCTTTGTGATGCGATTTTTCAGTGTTTCTGGCCGTGATTTTTCAGTGTTCTTTGCCCGCTTTTTTCATACACATTTTTGTGTTATTTCGGCCGCGGTTCTTCACTATTGAGACGCGTTTTTCAGACATTTTCTAGCCGGAAATTTGCATTTTGTTTGATCAACGGTTCTGTGGTGGGATTTCTGAGAAAGTTTCGTCATTTTTCCATATTATTGGTCTGCATTTTCTGAAGAAAAACTGGCCGACTAGGGTTTTGCTCGTTTCTTTTTCATCAAAAGTCAAAAAAAAATTTTGTTTTCAAATTCCTGGTGGGTTTTTCGAGAGCTCAACTGGGTTGGTCTCTGAATTTTCTGGGTGCATCATTTTCTGTGCCTTGAATTTTGTGCCATCCATACACTACACTTTCTGCAGTCTGTACCTGAATCTTTCTCTGTTTTCTACATTGGAATTTGTGCCTCAAGTTTCGTGCATCAGCATCTTCTCAATACCTCATTTTTTATGCCTCGAAAAGCGTGAAGATGGCTAGTTTAAGCAATTTAATGCTGGAGGGCAGTCAAAGATTTAATGGCAAAAATTACAACACCTGGAAGCAGCGGATGTTAACAATTTTTGAATACCGCTGCCTTGATCAGATGATCCTCGGCAAAGCTACTTGTCCTGACACGGCGGGTAAGGATCAGGAGAAGTTTGATGAGCAGAATCATGAAGCGATAATGCTTATTAAGCTTTCCATTACTGATGATCAGCTCCCTCAAATTCCACTAGGAAAATTAGCTAAGGACATCTAGGATCACTTGAAGGGTTTGCATGAAACTTCCGACAAGAACCGTGCATTTTTCTTGAAGAATATGCTGTTTTCTATCATGATGGATGAGAAGACAACTCTGCAAGCGCACCTGAATAAAATCCAGGAAATCAGAGATCAGTTGGAGGCGATTGGTCGGAAAATGGAGGAGGACATGGTCGTGATCACCCTGAAGAGTCTACCGAAGTCCTATGAACACTTCATAGAGACTCTCAACATTACGTTTGCTAATGTTGATCTCAAGTTTCCAAATTTGTGCACTATCCTATTGCAGCAGGATCGTTGGAGACAACAGTTCGGTAGCAGTGAATCATCATCCTCCACGGAGCAGGCCTTTGCAGCAAAAACTCAATCGAAGCATCATGGGAAAGGTCAGCCTTCACAGCAGAAAGGCTCAAGTTAGGGCTCCACCAGCCCGAAGAAGAAAAATATACAGTGCAATTACTGTCATAAATTTGGCCACATCAAGAAAGATTACCGTGCTCGTTTGGCTTCTGAGCAAAAGAAGCAGGGAGGGTTTCAGCAGAAAGTGAACGTCGTCGAGCACTCTGAGCAGAAGGAATCTGCATTTTATGCACTCATGGCAAAGAGGCCTACAGACCATGTCAAATCCTCTGCTTGGTACATAGATTATGGTGCCTCGCGTCATTTCTCACATAGGCGTGATTAGTTCACAGACTTTTCCCCTTGCACTGACTCAGTGATCTTTGGAGGAGGTGAGGAATACACAGTTGTCGGCACAGGCACTGTTCAGGTTCAATCTAGCGGGAGGGATCTCATATTCCTCAATGTGTATTATGTACCTGATATCGAGCTTAATCTTCTCTCAGTCAGTCAGATCATGCGGCATTCTCCCCAGATGGATGTGGTATTCAGCTCGCATAGATGTTCGATTGTTGATCAAGAAACTCACACAACGGTGGTCGTTGGTATAGAGGATCATGGCCTTTACAAGCTTGTGGACACTGGTGATTCTCCAGAGTTAGCCTTGGCAGCCAGACATTCAGCTGTCACCAGTCTTTGGCACCAGCGGTACAGGCACTTGAACGTGCACTATCTCTCTCAGCTTGCTCGGGAGGGACTTGTTGATGGCTTACCTGACATTCAGACTCAACATCAGGGTGTTTGTGGTGCTTGTCAGGCTGGGAAGCAACATCGCACACCGTTCAAGGATGGCGACTCTTGGCGGGCTTCTAAGGTACTTCAATTAGTTCATGCTGATATTTGTGGCCCTATGTCTGTTTCTTCTGTAACTGGTTGGAAGTACTTTCTACTTTTTGTTGATGACTATAGTAGGAAAATGTGGGTGTACTTTCTTAAACAGAAATCAAAGGTTTTTAATGTATTTCAGAAGTTTAAGGCCTTAGTTGAAAAAGAGTCCAGTTCTAGTATTATAACTCTTAGGTCAGATAATGGGGGGAATTATGTTCTAGTGCATTCTCCAACTTCTGTGATACTCATGGGATAAAACATCAGCTAACCACACCCTACACTCCTCAACAAAATAGTGTTGTAGAGCAACGCAATCGTACGATTGTTGAGATGGCTCGCTCCATGTTGCAACACAGGAGTGTTCCTACCAAGTTTTGGGCAGAAGCAGTTAATACATTAGTCTATCTCCTTAATAGGTCACCCACTCATGCTGTTAAGGGGAAGACTCCTGAGGAAGTGTGGTCTGGTCGCAAACCTAGGATCAGTCATTTGAAAGTTTTTGGCTCTCTTGTGTATGTTTGGATTCCAGAGGCCAAGCGCACTAAGCTGGACTCCAAGAGCCAGAAACTCATGTTCACAGGGTACAGTGATAATCACAAGGCATATAGGCTGATTGATATGAACCAGTTATCTTATCTTAGAGTTGAGGATGTTGTCTTTGATGAGGCGAGGTCCATTTCCTCTTCTTCACATATTAAATTCGGAGGATCCGGCCTCCTCACGAGGCTCGTGAGTGTCGACTTCCATTAGAGTCCCTTGATGGGAGGGATGGCTGAAGACCTAGTCTTTGATGATGCTTAACTGAGTTTCCTCGGATGATAATGGAATATCCTACGGTGCTTGAACTGTTCGGATCCACAGCTACGGATCCAACTCCTCATTGCATCGATGTTAGCATCTACTCTCAGGCCGAAATGAATTGAATTTCACAAGACTATCAGTGATCTTCGTGCTGATGGGCTCATTGAGGGTAGATCATCCAGAAACAAGAGCAAACAGCAGTCTACAGTGAATTTTGCTCTCATGGCCAACATTCACAGTGTTTATGAGCCTCAGACATATTCAGAGGCAAAAGGGATACCTGAGTGGGAAAAGGCAATGGAATCAGAATACCAGAGTCTTTAGAAGAATTACACTTGGGTCCTTTCTAATCTTCCTCCAGGGAAGAAGCCCATTAGCTGCAAATGGGTGTACAAGGTGAAGTACAAAGCTGACGGAACCCTTGACAAGTACAAAGCTCATCTAGTTGCATGAGGGTTCTCACAGAAAGAAGGCATTGACTATGAGGAGACCTTTGCTCCTACAGCCAAAATGAGTACCATATGGCTTGTCCTTGCCTTAGCAGCTCAATTTGGTTGGAAGGTCCATCAGATGGATGTGAAGAGTGCTTTCCTCAATGGTGAGTTGAAGGAGGAAGTATACATGACGCAGCCTCTAGGTTTCAAAGTTGCTGGTCAAGAACAGAAGGTGTGCAAATTGGTCAAAGCACTCTATGGCCTGAAATAGACTCCTCGGGCTTGGTACATTAAGATTGACACGTACCTCACAGATCATGGTTTTTAGAGGAGTCCATCTGACTCAAACCTGTATGTCAAGAATACTGGTAATGAGATTCTGCTTGTTGTTGTCTACGTGGATGACTTGATCATCACTGGCAGCTCAGCACATTTGATCATTGAGATCAAACAGGACTTGTGCAAAACTTTTGATATGACAGACTTGGGCCTCCTGCATTATTGTTTAGGTGTTGAGGTTTGGCAGACAGAGAGTAGCATTTTCATCTCCCAGTCCAAGTATGCTCGAAGTCTTCTGGATAAGTTCTGAATGCAGGATTGCAAACCTGCCTCTACACCCATGGAAAAAGGGCTTAAATTGTCAGCAAAGTCTGATTCACCTGTGGTAGAAGAAACATTGTTCAGGCAACTAGTAGGCAGCCTCATCTATCTTGCTGCTACTAGACCTGATTTGAGTTTTGCAGTGAGCTACATATCACGCTTCATGACAGCCCCCAAGGCTGATCATTGGGTAGCAGCGAAGCGTGTGCTGCGTTATGTGAAGGGCACTCTTGATTTTGGACTCTTGTACACTTGGAGTCACAATCCTAAACTCAGTGAGTTCACAGATTCAGATTGGGCAGGTTCAGTTGATGACAGGAAATCAACATCTGGGTATGTGTTCAGTTTGGGATCCGGTGCAGTCACATGGACTAGTAAGAAGCAGCAGGCAGTGGCTCTTTCCTCGACAGAAGCAGAGTATCGGGGAACAGTAAAAGCAACATGTGAGGCAGTTTGGCTTCGTTGGATGCTTGCCGATATGCAAATATCTCAAGCAGGCCCGACTCCCTTGTTCTGTGATAATCAAGGAGTTCTCAAACTTGCCAAGAATCCGGTCTTCCATGAGCGAACCAAGCATGTGGAAACTCATTGTCATTTCATTAGGAAGTTGGTTGAAGATGAATCAGTTCAGTTGTTATATGTTCTGACAGAGGATCAGACAGCAGACATTCTCACCAAGTCGCTCAGTACAGATAAGTTTGTAAAATTTAGGGGGCATCTTGGTGTAGTAGATAGATTGAACATTAAGGGAGGGTATTAAAATAATAATTATTATTTATTTATTAATGCTCAATAGTGTAAAATATTGTAAAATATCTTGATAAGATCATCCCTGTTGTACGAGATCTTATCTAAAGTTTCTTTTAGAAACTTCCTGCTTTTCCTGAAGATAAGATCGTCTCCGATCTTATCCTTCTGGCTTTCTGTAAATCTTGTATAGTATTTATTGAGCGTCTTGCTCATTGTTAATATATTAATTAATTTACCAATTACTTGCGTAATAATTTGATGGTAGTAGGAAGGTTACAACTCAGGCTTGGGTTCACAAGCTAGATACTTTCTTGACTCTTTGACCCATGGTAGGGGAGGATGCAATAAAATATGCCACTTTACACTTGAAGGGAGTATCCCATGAATGGTGGTAACATGGGGTGGTCACATTGAAACATAACCATATCACTTCTTATTAGGAGTTTGTTGATAGATTGATTGAATGCTTCCATAAGAAATATTCCAAAACATATTTCAAAGACTTGGCTCAACTCAAGCAGGTTGGGAGTTTGGAGGGTTATATTGGTGATTTTCAGAAGTTGTTATTTATGGTTCCCAATAGATTTGAGAGAAGATTAGTTGTGCTATTTATTGAGGGCCTATTGGAACCATTGAGAGGGTAGGTAAAAACTTTTGACCCACCGACACTATAGGAGGTAATGAAAAAGGCTAGAAGTATGGAACTTGCAGCCCCACAAAGAAAGTTCTCATCTAAAGAATCCTCTTCATATTGAAAGGAAACACAGGTGGTGGAAACAATTTCCTACATTGAATCTATCAAGAGAGAGTTGCAAAAAATTCTAAACCAATTAACATTTATTGATTCAGATGCACATCTAAAAACACATAAATAGATATTCAAAACAGAATAAACTCATAACACAGCATATATGTGGGAAAACCCTTTTGGGAAAAAACCCACACCCCAAACACTCAGCTCAATTATATTAATTAGCAACAATAACAGTTACAATACAATCTTAGAGCTATGCTCTTCAAGAGTTTTCACACTATTACAAAAATCTGGAATAATTTTGGCAACATAATAGCGTCTCTGAAAATCTTCAACCTGTCTCATAAAATGTGCTAAGGTGTAAGTAGTATATCTTTACTTTTGTTGTAGTCTGTCGTAGTTGGCCTTGGTCATAGTCGACCAATTGCTAATAAAACTATAATCAGTAAGAATAATACATGTCATGTACTTTCAGGTAATCAAGTCCTGATTAATGGTAATGTTGTTATGAAACGTCGTGTCGGTTGGTTATCTAACTACCGCTGAATGGTATATGTAATCAGTTTTTGTTGTCGGGAAATAGTTATGTGTGGATGGTTATGGTTGATAGCACTATTGATACTCTATGATTGTACATAGTGATATTTCTGATAATAAATGAAGCCTCTGATGTTCAAACATGATATATTTCTATTCTATTGTTCTGTTCCACGTTCTGCACATGACTAAGTTTGCTCAGTAGTATGTAGTACTTGAATTACATTCCATAGGAAAAACATTTGGTGCTGTTCCCTGAGCGGACTAGGGTATTACTCGTCATGGCAGTGTAATGGGTCAACCGGCAGAAGAACCTGTAAATGCTAATGAGGAACGGGAAGACCTATTGACTGAAGATCTTGTCAATCTTTGGAAGATATCTTTACGAGATCACGTACGTAGGGAATCCCACATACGAGAGATCCCTTAGGAAGTTATCTAGGATAGATTGGAAGTGAATGATGAGGTGAATAACCTCTTGAATCGTATGCCTAGATTGTTGGCCCGTCATTTCATTATTTTGCAAGACCTCTAAGAAGAGGATCGGGAACGCCGAAGACAGCAAATACTGCAGCGCTACGAAGAGCAAACCAAACAAGAAGAAGAGGAATGAGACACTAGTCGGAGACGTACGTCCGATCTTTAGCAATGATCGCTTGAACAAATACTAAATGCACGTACAACCAAACAAAGACAAGAATCAAGTACTTGATAGGCACGGGACTCAAGAAGAGCAAGTTTCGTGATCACTCAGGCTACAAGAACAAGACAACCAGCGAAGGAGACTAGAGCAAGTCGGTAAGGAATTGGATGAGGATTTAATTGAAATAAATCAGAGCATTAAAAGAACATATGAAAATATCACAAGAATAGACACATCCATTGGACGAGTGCACCAAAGTTTGATAGAAGGAAGGGGCAGAGAACCCTTCGGCACTCCGTACGTAGCAAGATACAATTCTCATGAAAATGAAGATGAATTGAGTAGTAGCATCAGACGTTTTCGGGAGTTGTCCTTAGCAAACAACGACGAACGACTAACGAGTGGAAGATCAAAGCCCAATACCCCGAGGCAGAGAGAGTACCGAAGGGAACCCCAGGTGACTCACAATGCCGTGGATGCTAACGAAAGACGTGGGAGTGACTTGTACGTGGCTGAGAGTGCAAGCGACGCACAGGAACGTAGCGAGGAAACCAGTCTAATCGGGTCCAACACACAAGGAGGGCAGCAGAGAAAGATGGCTCATCCGGAGAGGAAAAAGCTACCAAAGTTCATGGGGAATGGGTCTGAAGATCCCGTACGACAGTGTAAGACATGTGAGACAATCTGGATAGCTAGTGGATAGGATGATCCTGACCAGTGGCTGAAAGCATTTCCAGCAACACTTAGAGAGAGTGCCATTGATTGCTACTTAGAATTGGACCAAGCACAGAGAGCTACATGGAGGGTGTTGAAGCAAGCTTTCTAGGGGGAGTTCAAACTCCTACAGGACGATAGTGAGATTTTCACAGAGATATACAATACTAAGCAGGGAAAGCACAAGGGTGTGCGGACCTACAATCAGAATTAAAAGACTTGATAGGAAAGCTTGAGGCACAGCTGGCAGATGGCCTAAAGAAGAGATAGTTTATTGAAGGGTTGATTCCCTCGCTTTGGCAAAAAATGAAAGTGGTACCACCATCCTCGTACACTGAAGTAGATAACTGGATGATGGATATTGAAAGTGAGAACAAGACATCCTCGAAGGGGAAGACGAGAGATGATGAAGAGAGTGCCGAGGAAAGTGGACATGAATCAACAACCATACAAGCTCTTCATTGGGACATGATGCAGATGATGAAAGAACTAAAAGCTGACAAGGAAGGTTCCAAGGAGGCAAATGAATTATGGTGTACCGAATGCAAGATAGAAGGTCATACAAAGGTGAACTGTTTGAAAAAATTATTCTGTGACATCTACCAAGTTATGGGACACTCCATCAAGGAGTGCCCGTACAACTTGAAAACAAGGAGTTCACAAGTGTTCTTCACACAAGGAGAATAGTCAACCCCTCCCACCACACCACCAAAACAACAAACCAACAACACATCCCTTGGAGGCTACCGTAACAATCGGAGAAATAATACGCCAAGAAGCAAAATTCAATACGATAGCAAAGGACGGCCCATGATCCAATGTTGGAAGTGTAATGAATGGGGTTACTTTGCGAGGGATTGTCAAAGCGACCAAGGCACTGAGGGAAAGCTATGCAAATGGTGTGGACCGGGTGATCATGAAGACACAAACTGTCCAAAGCAGAAAGGTATCAACATGCTGGAGATAGCCGATGAGGAAGTCTTGGCAATCACGAGGGCACTGTTGAAGAAGGCCAATTATCCAGACCCTCATACAGAGAAAGAAAGACTCCAAGAAGCCAGGGAAAAAGTAGAAGAGGCAATGGTGAAGGAACATGGACATTCTAAAGCTACCAGTACATTGTTGCAGTCGGAGTCAGAGAAGAACATAGTACGACAGGTGCTTCACACAACTGTACCAATCAAGGTAACTAACTTTTTGCAAACAATGCCTCATTTGAGAGTAGCACTTACAAATGTTATTGAAGATAATCTTCTTCAGAAGGATCCGCTAGAACAAATGACAAAACTAGTAGCCAAGACCATGGATCCAATGCTACTCGCAGTAAGTATTGGGAGGAAACCAGTTGTCATCGAGATGGAAATTTTGGGAATGAAATTATCTTAACACCATCGTTGATGAAGGCTCAGGAGTGAATGCATTGCTACAAGAAACATGGAAGTGTTTGGGTAAGCCAACTCTATGGCCCTCAACATTCCACCTCGTAGGAGCAGATCAGCATGGCATCAAACCCCTTGGTACACTAATGGCACAAAAAGTCTTGATCGACACAACTTTTTTTGCTAAATTTTATTGTCATCCCACTAGAGAAAAAGGCGTACGATGCACTATTGGGATGAGGATGGTTGATCACTGCCAAGGCAAACCACAACTAGAAGAGGAATACACTCTCGATAGAAAGTTAGGAGAGGAAGTACACTGTTGATCTGAAGAACCAGGCAGTCAATGAAGATCTGGTGTCTTTGGCATCCAAATCAGGAGGAGAATAAGATGTTGATAACAAAAGAAAACTAATGGAGCCAAATGAAGAAGGTGTACTAGAGATTGGGAGTTGCTCAAAGGATGAGACTAGTTCACTGAACAGGTTATTTCACTGGCAGATGGAAGATTATGAAGTCTTCCACCCTGATTGCAACATGCTACAAGTCAGGGAGGGGGAAGCGGAAGAAGACAAAGGCTTGACCAATGAAAAATTTCCTCCAAAGTACGGTGAGTATAAGGAAGGTACGACAAAATTGGATGAGACGCCAGCACACAAGTTTGAACGAGATAAAATAATCAAGTATGAGGAGCCAACGCTAAAGAAGGTAAACCTTGGGGAACCAAAGAAACCTAAGGAGATTCTTGTGGGTGATGATTGGGACCCTGTATTGAAGGCGACAGCATTCAAAATCTTCATGGAGTATAAAGATGCCTTTGCCTAGATGTACAGAGATCTAAAAGGTGTACCACTAGAGTTTTGCGTGCACAAGATCCCTCTCGTACCTAGAGCCCAACCTGTACGAAAGAGACTATACATAATGAATAAGAATTATGCCGCTAAAGTGCAAGAGGAGATTGAGAAGATGTTGGAATGGTGCAGGGGCACCTTGGCTTAACTCCTTCATGTTTGAATGTAAATTTTGGCTTGTACTGACCTTAGCCAAGTCAAGATTTTAGTTGTTTGAATTGGACCTTAGAAGGTCTTGTGTGGGTGTGTTGAATTAATCATTAGCATAGATGTCATCCTAGTTTAATCATGCTTTTAAATTTTGGCTTTATTAGCTTTAGACAGCCTATGTTGTATATAGGGTAGTTATTGTGTTCTAAACACATGGTCTTTATTAAAAGATGCCAAATGGACAGTTATGGAGTGATGGTTCAGAGTAAGGAGGTTGAGGTCCTTAACTTCAGGAACATAACATGTTGAAAAGTTACAAAACGTTTGTAAAATTGCATGGCAAGGTTTATGGAATTGCATGCAACCTACTTGGCGTTGGGAATCCCTTGAAATCAGGGATAATGCTCGATCAACTACCCTTGAATGGTGGAAAAGGCATAAAATGTAGAGTGTGTGGCTCGTAGAGAGCAGTTAGATCATTGTAAACAAATTTTGTTGTGAAAGAATAAGAAACAATTAGCATCTTATGTATTTTCTGTGTTTACTGAAAACCCCATGTGTTTTCAGAACTGTGATGTATATGGTCTATATGTATTTATTTTGCGTTGGATCAGAGTTTTCTTAACATATTCTAGCATCTTTTCCTTTGTAAATAGTTCATTGATTAAGAATATATGCATAATAGTTAAGCTTTGCTTTGCAAGGAATAGAAAGGACTGTATTTTCTATGTTTTACCCGAGTTCTTGAGGAACAGTTATAAAAGAGAAATTGAATATCCTGATTCCTCACTATTTTTGTGTTTATTGAATGTCAAAGAGTGTATTCCAACTGGTGGTCAAGAGTCTTTGAGTTGTTTTAGTGTTTTGTGATCATAGAATAGAGTGTAAAGTCTTATTTTCTTTGTTTTGGACAGTCAAACAAATAAATGGCTCCCCTCTAAACTCTGTCCATGGGATTTACCTGAGAACAGTAGAATATGAAAGGGGAACCACCTTTTTGTGTAGGTTTAGAAGTAGGAAACCTTGAAAGACAAGCTATGTTATGCAAGACCAAACCCTAGGCGAGCTTTTGTAACCCGGTTAGGAGTTTGGTAGGGTAAAATTGTGAACTTAGGCAGGGGATATAAGCAATGTACGGAATCAGTAAGATTCCTATTAGGGCTAGGTAAGATCTTGGACTGAAAAAAGGTTTGAAGTTTTAATCAAGCTTTTGGTAGAAGATTTGAAACAAAGAACAGTGAAACCCTAGAAGATAGGGCAATTAGGCCTCCACTCCAAGATCCTTGGAATTAGTTGTACGGTATTGCCAGAGGTTAGACAACCTAGGAAAGATTTAAAAGTCTGAAAAGGGTGTCAAAATATGTGTTTTTTTTGCTAGGCTATGTGGAGATTTTGGGCAGAAAAAGCCAAAAAGGGACTGGTAAAGGCTAGTAGAAACTAGGCCTCTTCAAGCAAGATTTGGAAATCAAGTAAAATGAAGGTTAAAGAACCACAAAGATGCATTCCATTGGTGTTGAAATGAATGGAAATAGAGCATTTACCTCCCCTACAAAGAGTTCAAGTCGGATAATGATGTTGGCATCTAGACTCTTCTAGGTGTAGTGAGAAAGGTTGAAATTTCAAGTGGTGTTTATGAAGAAGACAACAATTTTGAGTGGTGATGAATCCTCTAAGGTTAAGCACAAGGTTTGGAACTCTTGAAATAGAGTCAGGGTAGGCTTAGTTAATGATCTAAGCCAGGACAAAGCCTAGAAAGTGTTAGGTTCATGGTGAAGGCAGAGTAATGTCATCTTGTTGTTAGGTGCAAGCAAACCTTGGAGGTTTTAACTTACACCATATTGGTATCAGAGCAAGATTGATTCAAGGCTTGTGATTAATGTTTTAGCCCACTAAGTCAGTAGGAGAGAACACACCAGAGGAAGGAGCCATGGTGACAAATGCAGAGCTAGGTAAAAAGGTAGAAGAGCAAGAGGAAGATAACCGGTTGCTCAGAGAAAGGATATCTCAAATGGAGAAACCCCTGGATGAAGTCCAAGAGATAGCAGATACTGTGAAGGACAAGATAAAGTAGAAGGAAGAGTAGGAAGCCAAGGAAAAAGAAGAGGAATTGGAGGAGGAAACTCCAAACCCTGATCCTGTTCTTGCAGAGGAACCATTCTTGAAGGCATTGCAAGCTTTGAGTGGTAAGGCATTGGAAGGTGTGCCACTTTTCAGTGGAAAAATGGACCCTTATTTAGTTGTAGACTGGATTGAGAGCATTGAAAATCACTTTGAATGTGATGGTATAACAGAGGCCCAAAAGGTAAAGGTGGCCAAGTCAAGATTGAGAGGAGCAGCTCTCACATGGTGGAAGTTTGTACAATCAGAAAGAGAGAAAGAAGGCAAAGGTCCCATAGTTTCATGGAAAGGGATGGTAACCAAGATAAGGCAGACCTATCTCCTTGATGATTATGAAGTCCAGTTGCAGAGGAGAAGACACAATCTGAGGCAAAAAGACATGGATGTTCAAACATATACAGAGGAGTTTCAAAAATTGTGCCTTAGATCAAAGGTGGTTGAAGATGAAAGCATCAAATTAGCAAGGTACCTAAATGGACTCAAATGGTCTATTCAAGAAGACATGAGTTTGGTAAACTTCAAATCAGTTTGCCAATGCTATCAAATGGCTTTGAAGATAGAAGAGAAAGGCAAAAAGAAGCAGGAACAAAACCCCAAAAGCAGAGGTAAAGGGAAAGATAGCAGAGGGAAAGATAACTTATATTTTTAAGGCCAATTAAGGGTTGGAGAAGTGGGACACCTACTTATGGAGAGATTAATTTTTATAAAGTGAAAATATTTCCTTGAGAAATGGACGCCACCTTTGGAGGGAAATAAGTTAAATTCAAAATTGAAATTAGGGCACCCTTCTTGAAGCTTCTAGAGGATTCTCTTCCAGTCTATAAATGTTGGCTTCTTCTCTTCATTTGGACATCTAATGTTTTCAGTAAAGTCATCTTGCCGAAATGCTGACAGATTGCTTTGAGGAAAGCACACCTCCTAGCTTGGCTCATCTTCTTGCTTGAAAGACAACAACTAGTTGAGAGGTAGATTGTATTGAGTTTGTTTTCAGCTTTTCATTTGAGTTTCTAGCTTGATAGTTCAGTTTCCTTGCATTTAGTCATATTTTTGAAGTTGCTAAATATCACAGCTGATTATAAGAATTGCTCATATCTCTTGAAATAAAAATGCTATCATTCTGGGTGTTCTTCCTTTGTGTTTTCTAGCTTGAGGCGACCCTTCTTGGGAGTTTCCAGAATTTTTAGAAGTTTCTAGAATTTTATATCAAAAAATTGCCCCTCTCCTTGGCCGTACCATTCTGGGTTGTCTTGGAAAGTGTGCACAAAATTAATATTGCATTATGTTGGTTGATTTTTAGTCTAAGTCTCATTTTCATCATCCTAGCTTTCGTTTGCATCAAGTCTCATGTCATTCCGGCAAGTATTGAGTGAGTTATAAGTATTTTGGTGAGTTCTAGGGTTGTTGATTGCCTCATTTTAGTTGCTGGTCTGTTATAACAGTCATATATAATTGCAGATTTGTGAGGAGTCTGAGTTTAGAGAGGTTGGTTATGCATTGTGAAATTCTTATACGTTATTGCAGCATTGAAGAACTTGAATTATTGGGCTCTGGAAAAGCATTTTGATATATTGTAAGTTGTTTAGTAGTACTAATAGCAATTCTCCTCTTTATCTTGCATTTACTTATTGTACTTCCCGTTGCATAAGTGGAAGAGGCTGATTGTGGCCTATTTACTTTCAGTTAGTAATTTTAGGGACCCTCTGATCATATGCTCACCATCACTCGACACCATCCTTGGTTAGGGTTACTTCGGTTCATCTTGCATCTTGATCCTCTGACCATATGCTCGTCTATAATGTCCCTATTTTGGAGGTAGTTTGATTTAATTAATTTAATTAATTAAGTTATCCAAAATAATGATTATTTTATGAGGATGACTAATTAGTTATTTTAATTAAATTAAAAAGTGGTATTAAGTTAATTATTTATAAGGTTATTAATTAAATCAATATTATAAGGCAACCTTATATTTAATTAATTTAATAAAGTGACTTGATTTTTAATATATTATATAAAGTCACTTAAATAAAATAAAATAATATTCTAGAAGCTTTTGGAGAAATTGGGGAAAAAGAATAAATAGACATCTTGGGCTTCATTCTTAGCAGGCAGATTTGATGTTGTGGTTGTTGTTTCATCTTGTGGAGCCTAGGGTTTCTGTAGATTGCTTCTTTGTCATAGGAAACGAAAACTTCCTATTGATAGCAATTTTGAGGGTGTGAAATATCACTTGAATTATTGCAGCTGGGAGCAAGATACTTCAGTCTTCCATTTGTGCTACATTATGAAATATATTTGAGTACAATAGCTGATGTATTATTGTACTTCTGAATAAGGGTTTTTAAGATTATTACTTGCAGATCTGAATTGTTGTTAAGTGCTATAGTAAATTGTGAATAGTGAATCGCTACAGTAACTCGTGAATAGTGAATCGCTACAGTAACTCGTGAATAGTCATTTCCAGATTTGATGTCATCAAATAAAAGGCATTACAGGGGCTACATTTTCCAGAAATTCACAATAGGCTAAGCGTTGGACATATAGGGATGAGTTGGTGATCATAAGGCAACAATATTGCAACACAAATTCATGGTACTTAATCAGACCTAGGCGTTGGAATAACAGGGGCAATTTTGGCATTGGGAAGCTCATAAAATCTCAGAAAATTCTGATTATGTCTTCTACAGTTTGCCACCTCAGTTCCAACATCATATTTTAGGTTCTCTTAGTTTTTTCTGCATACTTTGCATTAACAATAAGTCTGAATACAAGTTGCAGCCAATAGGGTTTGATATTTTAGTTTTTTGTGAGAAAGTGTCGTAATGATTCATATCAGAACTGTAATAAGGTGTATCACATTTTATATCATTTCATAGTTGCATTATAAGTTAAGTGTTGCTGCTATAGGAGATCATTTACATTCATTTCATATTTTGGCATAATGTTCATTTTGATTAAAGTATTGGGTTGCATGCCAAGTGTTTGTAAAAATGTGCTTGGCTATAGGTATGCATTTATTCATTAGAAACTCATGTAAAGGAAAGTGAATTTCATTCTTAGCTCATTGTTAGATCATTTGGCATTCATTATTAAACATTTGCATCACCCACTTTCAGTCAAAGGGCAGACCTTGCAAACTAAAATATTGTAACAGTCATATACCCATTGTATGCCAACTGTTTGACATAATGTTGAGTGGCTGAAGATGAATAATTTACATATAGAAATCATTGAATTGCATTGTAAATGATAAAAGGAGGTTGTATATCCATCTAGATGATAGTTTAGACATTAAAGTGTTCAATTGTAATCATTTGAAGTCTCCTTTCAACATTTATCAAGCATACAATCAGTCTGATAACTCAGACCAGCAAGTTAGAAGTTTACATGTGAATTGTTTGACGAAATTCCTTGAGCCTTCAATTAGCATTTTGAGGTCAGACTTGAGCAAGGCTCATTACAGTGGTATTAGAGCGGTTTCCTACCAGCCTGATTGGGTTATTTAAAGATCAAGTTTCAGTTACTAGCATGGCATTAACAAGTGAAAGGGATTTGGAAGAAAGAATTTAGAACACAAGGAAGACATTAGAATATCTATCTCAGCAAAAGGAAGTTCTTCTAAGCACTTTGGAGGTGTTAGAGACTTGTCTATGCATAGTTGATCAGTCACATTCTGATGTTATGCAACTAGCTTTGTCTCCAGCAATGCATTGCTTGGTTAAGCCACAACTTATGAGACATCATGATGAGGTGGTAAGACTTGCAGCCATCTCTTGCATTAGTGAAATTATGAGGATAACAACTCCTATTGATCCTTATGATAGCCATATTATGAAAGAGATACTGGCAAGTTTCAAAGGTTTGGATGACATCAAAAACCCTTATTTTTTTAAGAGGTTAAAACTACTTGAACTATTTGCAAAGTTTAGATTTGAAAACATTATGTTATCCATGGATTGTGTTGATGACATTCACAAGATGTTTCATATATTTTGGAATGTTATCGATGAGGTTCATCCTAGTTGTGTGCTCACTTCAATGCCATCCATCATGTCTTCAATTTTGTATGAGGATGATGCTATTTCTAAGCTCGTGACAAATGACCTATGAGCTGTTTGGAAAGGTGAGCAAGATGTCTCACCCATGGCACATGAGTTGTTAAGAAGTTTGGTTGAACAATTTAAGGATAATGATACTTCACCTATGGTTTCATCTTCTTTTCAAGAGGAGAGCATGCAATCATCTGATGTTTCAATTGAGCAAGATGATGATGAGGATAGGAAGCAGCACGAGTCCTCTCGTTTTCAAACACCTATTCAAGTCACTGCTGATTTGACAAATGGAATTGGTGCTGACCTACTTGCAAATCAACATGAGAGCATTCAGGACTTTGTGGATAAAGAATATCAGGCACAATTAGAGGCTTCTCCATGTGAGGTTCAAGCTAGAGATACTCTGCATGGTCTACATAATTTGAGGAACCAGCTAAAGGTGAATGAGGATGGGATCGTGGCAGCTCTATCTCATCATGACAGGATGCATAAGATGATTGAAAGTCACCTTTGGATGGTTCAGCTTGAGAGAAGACAAAAGGGAGTTGTGGCAGAGTCTTCTCATGATAGCTTGTAGGAGATCAAAGAAGGCATGGGAGGGGTGAAATCAAGTTATTTACACCTTCTTTCAGACCATGACCACCTTCTTAACCTTGTTGGGATCTATTCAGATGCCTTGATGAGGAAAGAGGAGGAAGTTGATATGCTTTCTCAGGAGCTCATGGTCACTAAGGATTCTTTGGTGAGCACTCAGTTAGCACTTCAGGATTTAGAGCATTCCTTCCAGGTAGCTAGGACACTTGTAGATGATAGCAGTATGAGTTCACCTAGTGTTCACACTCAGGATACAAATGTAGTGTTATGTGGAGGTGTAGAAACATTAGTGTCAGTGGCAGATTCAAGTGCTAGTGGAGTTCTAAGTACTAGTATCTTCTTCGGTACTCTGGAGGCTAACATTGGTCAGTTGAATCAGAAGGAGATGATTCCTTCTAGTTCACGTTGGGTTTTGGTATTGATTTAGCACCTTTCTAGGCAATAGATAGCATCCATGATGAGGGCGAGACTATAGATGGAATTCATGGTGATGTTGCACAACCAACTCATCCTATTATGAGTTGTGAGCATTTTTCTGAGGATAGGAATAATGGATGGAATAACTTGATCATTTAGGTATTCCATAGCTCATTCAAGAGAGTTTCACCTCGATTGCATCTTGAAGTGTGCTCATTACTTTGATTTCAGCCCACATGTTCAAGAGTTGATGATGACTTTGATGACACAGAGAGGTGGGTGGAATAAGGAGTGTTCTAGTCAGCTTGGATATGATTTGTTTCTGGCCTCGAATGATGATTCCAAGTTTGGCAGGTCTTCTACTTTGCTCTCTCATGATGATTATCATTTGATTCGAGACTTCGAGACTTGCAGTGTTTTGGAGACATGGGGTATTAGAGTGGCACAACGGGAAGCAATAGGTAGTGGCTTTCCAATCATGTGGTTGCATCAAATTCGCTATCACAGTTTTGGGAATGAGTTGATTCAACAAATTGTGCGAGTGTTGGTGTTACAGGAGTTGTTTGGTAATGATAGGGACATTATGCAGTTCTTCTTGTGGGATCAATTGGTGGTGCTTGAGGACAAAACAATTTGGGAGGAGTGGTATATGTCCCCGTTTTGGAAGGTAGTTTGATTTAGTAATTTAATTAATTAGAGTTGTCAAATAATGATTATTTTATGAGATGACTAATTAGTTATTTTTAATTAAATTAAAAGTATTAAGTTAATTGTTATAAGGTTGATAATTAAATCAATATTATAAAGACATATATTTAATTAATTTAATAAAGTGACTTGATTTTTAATATATTATATAAAGTCACTTAAATAAAATAAAATAATATTCTAGAAGCTATTGGAGAAATTGGGAAAAAGAATAAATAGACATCTTGGGCTTCATTCTCAGCAGGCAGATTTGATGTTGTTGTTGTTATTTCATCTTGTGGAGCCTAGGGTTTCTGCAGATTGCTTCTTTGTCATAGGAAACGAAAACTTCCTATTGATATCAATTTTGAGGGTGTGAAATATCACTTTAATTATTGCAGCTGGGAGCAAGATACTTCAGTCTTCCATTTGTGCTACATTATGAAATATATTTGAGTATAATAGTTGATGTATTATTGTACTTCTAAATAAGGGTTTTTAAGATTATTACTTGCAAATCTGAATTGTTGTTAAGTGCTATAGTAAATCATGAATAGTGAATCGCTACAATAACTTGTGAATAGTGAATTGCTACAGTAACTCGTGAATACTCATTTCCATATTTGATGTCATCGAATAAAAGGCATTACAGGGGCTGCATTTTCCAAAAATTCACAACAGGCTGAGCGTTGGACATATAGGGATGAGTTGGTGATCATAAGGCAACAATATTGCAACACAAATTCATGGTACTTAATCAGACCTAGGCGCTAGAATAACAGGGGCAATTTTGGCATTGGGAAGCTCATAAAATCTTAGAAAATTATGATTATGTCTTCTACAGTTTGCCACCTCAGTTCCAACATCATATTTTAGGTTCTCTTAGTTTTTTCTGCATACTTTGCATTAACAATGAGATACGGGCCACAGAGATTCTGACCCAGGGTTTGATATTTTGGTTGCTATGAGAAAGTGTAGTAATGGTCATATCAAAGCGTAATAAGATTATGTCTTGCATTTTATATCATTTCATAGTTGCATTATAAAGTTAAGTGTTCTTTACTCAGGGAGATCATTTACACATTCATTTCAAATTTTGGCATAATGAGCTTCATTTGATTAAAGTATTGGTTGCATGCCAAGTGTTTGTAAAAAGTAACCTTGGCTATGGGTATGCATTTATTCATTAGGGGAAACTCATAGCAAGGAAGTGCATTTCGTTCAAACTCATTGAATCATTTGGCATTCATTATTAAACATTTGCATCACCCACTTTCAGTCAAAGGGCAGAACTTGCAAACTAAAATATTGTAACAGTCATATACCCATTGTATGCCAATTGTTTGACATAATGTCGAGTGGCTGAAGATGAATGGATTACATATAGAAATCATTGAATTGCATTGTAAATGGTAAAAGGAGGTTGTATATGCATCTAGATGATAGTTTAGACATTAAAGTTTTCAATTGTAATCATTTGAAGTCTCCTTTCAACATTTATCAAGCATACAATCAGTCTGATAACTCAGACCAGCAAGTTAGAAGTTTGCATGTGAATTGTTTGACGAAATTCCTTGAGCCTTCAATCAGCATTTTGAGGTCAGACTTGAGCAAGGCTCATTACATCGTCTGTCCTAGATGCATTCTTGGTTAGAGTTCCCTTTTAGTATGCATCTACATTAGATCCTCTGACCACATGCTCACACCTCGCCCACATTGGGATCTTGGTGTACATTCTTGGTTAGAGTTGCTTACGCAACGTTTTGGTTTTAGAGCTAACCTTAACGGGTGCATGTTGATTGTAATTGCATTTGATAAAACAAAAAAAAAACTAGTCTAGTTCATTACAGGCACCTAGTCGGTAAAATGCAATGTTGGTATCCAGAGTATGGTGACGTGGTGAAATTGTGTGTTTGGCGTGTTATGGGAGCTTAAAATATTGATCTTCACCATTATTTCACCTTCTTAGGCTTTGTGGACCATGTGGCTATTAGTTCAAGGGGGCATTTTCTATTTTTCAGTTACTATTCATTACTAAAGTGAAAAAAAGATAACTTAAATGAATAGTGATTTTTAATGAATAGTGTTTTTCAAAGTGAAATTATAAAAGAGCTTGAGAAAAGTCGACCTCTTCATGTTATGAGTTATTTTGTTTTCTTGAGCTTGTGAAGTGGAGATTGTGGAAGAGAGAAACTAGGGTTTCTTGATTTCAGTAGTGGGGAAGCCTGGATTGGGCTTTATTCTTCGTTTTTAGGCATCTTGAAGGTGTGAAAGACCACTCTAAAGTTGTAGATCAGAATTTTTATGCTTCATGGGAGCCATGTTCTGCTGTTTTCAAGTGTTTGAAGTCATCTATTGGAAGGGTATTTGCTGTTAGAGGCTCCATTTGCCATCCTAAAGGTGTTGTTTGCAAAATTTTGAAGACTTGGAAGCTGATTTATTCACCTACAACCAGCCGCCTTTATTTGAGGGTTTTATCATCATCAAGTAAGAAAAACGCATTTCCTTTGTGGTTGTTTCCTCTCCTAAAGTGGGCACCCTCATCCTTAGAAGACATTCCATCAAGTTTTCGGTAGGAGAAGTTTGTATGTATTTTTGTATGAGTGTTTTTATATGGATGGGTACTATAGCAAACACTATTCATAGTGTTGTTTTGGCTGTAAGTAAATCTATGGATGTAAATTGTATCTTATTTCAAAATGTATGAAAGCTATTCAACTTAGGCACTCTCTCATGTAATGAAGAAGCCTCTTAACTTCCATAGTGAGTCTCTTCTTAAATTATCATTGAAGTTTAGTTTATTTGAGTTCTTTATATGCATATGCTTGTAAAAAATAAATAAATAAATCATTAGTATCATTGGCATCAAACTTGAAAAACACAAAAAACAAGAAAAGCATAATACAAAATCAAAAATCAAACCTACAAAACCTAGAAGAATCATCGTAGCAGAGATTTTGATTCTTCACATCTTATGTGTTTTGATGTGCTTGTATTATTGATTTACCTGTTTACATTTTGTTAATGTGTGTTAAGGGTTTAATGATTGATAAGGGTTTGAAACAATTTTGAGGGATTATTTCAGCCCCTCCTCTCAGTTGTCCTGTTCATCTAACATAATGAACGAGGCGGAATAAAATGATAGAGGTATCTCCTTATCGAAGAACCAGGAGTCACGAACCCCCTACAAGCATTGCTTCATTTCCAAGAGTTCATGGAGGTGCTATTTTAGGCGTTGATTGATCAGTATCTCACCTAGACTCAATTGCAAGGATGTGTGTCCACGATTCAAGGCATCATCAATAGTTCATATCGTGGTGGGTTCCATACATTTGGGCTTGGCAACAACGACATTTTTGGAAAGTAATATAAACACTATTATCTCAAACTAAAATCAATACTAGCTATTGCAAATTGTATTTGGCATATGATTGATTACATCAATAGTGTATCACTATGTGGGTTTCATTAACTATTCACTACAATCAATATCTATATATATCTATATTCTAGCAATGCTATGCATCTAGTGTTAATATTATTGCTAGAAATTTGTATGCTTTTGAATTCAACCGTCACAAAAGCATAAAAATTTCTAACTTTATGGACTATGGAAAACTCATACCAACTAATATTATTGCTATTGTTAGCATAATTTGTACCGTTTTGTTGTTTCTCGAGTTAGAATTGTGTTCTTCAGCCATCATTTTGTGTCCACAACCATTGTGTCTAAGTGTGATTATGATTATTATCATTGTGAGCTAACTGGTGTTGGGTTTAAATACATATCAATGTCATTTTGTTATTGTTGTGATGTAAATCTAGGATTTGTGTATTACAGCTCTAAGGGTTAAATGTCATTATAGACCTTTCAAGGATCCTTTTGCAATCTTCAATGTTCAAATAGGACTCATTTGAGATTCTATTGTTCTGAATGGGCATTGTGTACTATTTAGAATCACCTATTTTGCAAAGGAGTGATTCTACAATAGCTTAAGAGATCCCAAAATAGCCTAGGTAATTTTGCACTAGTAATAGGAGTAGTTATGATCCATATGGGTGATTCTACAATGGTGTATGGTTGTCTATGTTTTTCAAGAAAAATTCCTAAAGGTGAATTAAATCTTAGGGTTTACTCTCCCTTCATGTCTTACTAGTTTGATGCATTTTCATGATCTTCTATTCTTCATATATATTTAGGTCAATCTCTCACGAGACCTAGGAGAGTCATCTTATCTTCCTTGCAACCAACTACTTGTGGTACATTCAAGGGAATGTTTTTATGTTTTTTATGTTTTTATGTACACTTTTAGGCTTGGATGAGTGAGGGATGAGCTTTAGCTTGTGATTTAGTCCTCATTATTTCCCTTCACTTGTGTCAAGGATGAAAATTATGCACTTTATCATCAATTGAGAGGTGACTCTATCTCTTTTATCTTTCGTGGTGTTGGTGTTATCCCAAATTGGTCATGTAAGTTTTCCACTATTGTAATTCTAAATTTGTGTTTATGACATTGTGAGTCATGCATTACACAGTGTTTCCTAGTGCATTGGTTGCAATTTTGTTATGTTTGGCAATATCATACCAAGTGAACATACATTGTAGCATGTAATGTTGCAAATGTAATGCAAAAAAAGAGTTGTCTTCTCCATTTTCCATTAATGCCTTGATGTAACAGTTGGGGCATCACAATGCAGCAACATATGTGCCTAAATCTATAGAAAAATCACATGCCAAATTTGCAACCTCAAACCAACAAATGGATTGGTCTTTCAATCAAATGGAATTGACACCGATACCTTTTGTTGGACACTGGGAACATTGAGAAGGGGGGATGAATCAATGTTCCACAATATTTGAATTTCAAATCAGATCTTGAACTTTCAACAGCAATAATAATCTTTAAAAGGCATCCACATCATATAAATAGAAGGAAACATGCATACACATTAATGAGACAATGTGATAGTGAAATTTTTTTATTTCGTGAACAAGAAATCCAATGCAAACTAGAAACATACAATCTCCAAGGATTCTTCAAATTAATACATATGTTAAGTGTCTAACTCGTACACTGTTTCAAAAGCTTTTCATGGTTTATGCAACCCCCAATTCAGAAACTCTATGTCAAACATCTAGTTTGGCACTGTCATGTCCCCTTCTAGGGGACATCTCTCAGAGCACATGATTAGCCTATTATGCAACCCTCGTAGGCTGATGGGATGGATAGGGGGTCTTGATGGAGCTTGGCTTGGCTTCAGTTGTCAGATTTTGACCAGTTGGCTTTCGTTCGGGCTCATTTGGATACCGTTTACCTAAGTTGCTATTTTTAGCAATATTTGGCACTCAAAGAGGCACCCCTGCTATTTTTAGCAGTACAGTTTGATCACATGCAGAATCACTCCCTGGTTTTCCAGCTTTAGATGGTTCGTGCATCAGACGTTTCTTGAGGGAGTTATTAATATTTGATTGATTAATTAAATATTAATTAAATTGAGCATATAATATAAAGTTATAATATTTTTAATATTATAACTTAAGTGTTCAGGGGTCGCCCATCATAGAAGGGGCCATTTTTAATTATATTTTATAATTAAAAATGTGACTTGAGACTATTGAAATATTAAACATGAAAAGTTCAAAATTATTTTAATGATTGCCTTTTGAGGAAAATCGCACTTTTCAGAGAATATAAGGTTTTTCCTTGGGATTTGAGCCATTATGTTATTGATTATTGAAGTTTGAGCAAGTCTTCTTCCAGAGCATGGAAGCTGAGGGTTTTAGTCTTAGAGCATTGGGGAATGAGCCATCTCCATTGAAAGCAATTCAGAGGTTGTGAAATATCATCCGATTTATTGCCAGGCAGAGGGATTTCTTCATTCAGAAGTAATCACAAAGCTTCACAGAGGTTTATATTATCAGGGTTTGGGTTAGAAATTCATCCAGAGAAGTGTCTTCCACCAAGGCGCATATTCCAGTGATATCTGGAGATTCTTAAGAGAGCCGTACATTTTCATTTATTGCTGTTGTCAAGCCATACTTCCTCACAACAGAGCCGTACCAGCACAAAAGGGGCATACTTTCTTCTTGGAGAAAATTGCCTACTCTTTGATCAGACTACCATTACCAGTTGGGGCGCCTATATACCTGGCATCATTGTGGATCATCAGACGGAGGGAGAAGGATCTATTTGTTGCAGCCGTACCAGATCAAGGTCATTTTCATATTGTAGCAAATCAGGTTTTCATCAAATAAAATATTGCCTTTTCATTTGCATGTACTTGGATCTTATTTGTAATCGTTCTAGAAGTTGAATAAATAGTCTGGCATCAAAAGTTTCAATAGGTTCTATCATTTCCAGAATTGTATGATTTTATTTTCATTTTATATTGAATTCTTGCAAAAATTGCATTATATTATTTATGCTCAAAAATCACAAAAAAACCAAAAACCTTCAAAAATAATAAAAAACAGTCAGATTTCAGAGATAGCAGAAATTAGGGTTTCTACAGTGGTATCAAAGCTAAATCCTACCATCTTGAGGGTTTAGCAATCTTATGTAGCCACAAGAGTTTGGGTCACATAGGTATTACACACACAGATGAGCCCTGATTGACAGGTAATAGAGTTTGAGTAGGCAGTTGGGAAACATGGTTGACATGACTGACAGGGCAAAGATACCTCATAACAACAAAGATCAGAATGATGCAGAGGTTTTGCATGCTCTCAGAGACTTACGAGCAGGTCAACAATAGTCTAATGATGTATTACAGTAGTTGATAGTAGCACTTCAGAGATTGGGTACTCCGAGGAGACCGTCACCACATCGTGATGATGACAGGAGCAATGGAGGATCTCACAGAGCACCTAGGATAGCCTCACGGACAGTAGATAGGCCCACTAGGCCTACTTTTGTGAGACAGGAGGCCGATGAGGTTATGGCAGGTGAGGAGCATGAGGAGTTGTTCACAGATACGCTTATGGCAGCGAACAAGGAATGGGGTGCTTTGCGGAGAGTCGAGAGGATCACTTTAGAGCCAATTCATCTGAGAGGAGGAACGCAGGAGACATGAGTTGGAACCTAGACATCGAGAATCATGACTTGAAACGTACTTCTGAATAGACACAGCGTGTTGATGGTGGTAGTAGGTGGCAATGGGGCATGGATTAGTAAGCTGAATACATTCTCCCATTGTGCACGATGGTTGAGAGATGCTATCAGGATATGCAACACTAAATCTTGAGAGATGACTGGCTGGTGGCACCATGGGATGGTGACCTTACAGCATGACCGGATCACATCCTATCAGGAGTTTGTGGACAGGTTGGTAGAGCGTTTTGACAGGAAGGATCCAGAATCCTACTTCAGAGACTTGGCTCAGTTGAGACAGAGTGGCAGCTTGGAGTCTTATATTGGTGACTTTCAGAAGTTATCAGTTATGGTTCCGAATATTTCAGAGAGACGATTAGTAGTGTTCTTCATGGAGGGATTGACGGAACCATTGAGAGGCTGGATCAAAGCTTTTGATCCTCCTTCATTACAGGAAGCAATGAAGAAGGCACGTAGTATGGAGTTGGGCGACTAGTCTAGTAGATTCAACTCCCGGAAATTTCTTCTTCTTTGAGAGACAATAGAACTTTAACGAGAAACAAAGAGAATCGATTTTTAACAAGAAAAATAAGATTTTAAGAATGATTGAAGATTAATCAAGCAGCACCACCTTTGGATCGAGGGGCTCTTAACAATCTCTCACGAGGAGAAAGCTTTTAGCTACTACGCAAAAGGTCCTATGGCCAATCCAGTTGTCCTTTGAGGCCCTGAGGACGAAAGGCCAATCCCGAGTGATGGGCATACAGGGTCAGTCCGATTACGAACAATAGGAGGATTACGAGGGAGTCAGTCGGAGGCTTGAGGCCTAAGGCGGGAAGCGAGTTAGAGACTTTAGATATGGGTATGCTATCTAGCATTCAATAGGAGGAAACGTTAAGGATTCATGGGTGGTGGCGGAATGAGAGGGGTCATTACCCTTCTTACGTCTGAGAGCCACACACAGATTTCATGAGTACTTCGTTTGTTGAGGAATCTCTTGGACTCATCACTGAGGAGTTCGAGGGCATTAGGGTTAAGGTGGCCGACGGATACACTTTGAGGTGTGAACGCATGATCAAGGATCTTCCCTTACGCTTGAACAATTATGAGTTCAAGGCTGATTACTATGTAGTTAATATGGGAGATGATTTGGTGCCCAGGCATGATGGCCATTCCTTGAGAGTCACTCTTCTGTCTCAGAGAGCGGGAATTATTTTGATGTGGGTGGGCTGCAGAGTGCACATTGGCACCTATCACGGAGGGATGTGAGAGAGACATATCATCCCGGGCATCTGACGGTGAGAATCCAAAGCGTGATAGGTGATATTCACGGAGACCTCCTAGGCAGGGGCATTGGGCATGTGTGGCTTGAGGAGGGCGCTAAGCCCGTTATGATTACGCCCTATAGACATCCCAAGCGGCTGAAAGATGAGATCGAGAAAATGATCAAGGAGTTACTTGCTATGGGTCACATTCGACCTAGCAAATCACCATTCGCTTCTTCAGTTGTTTTGGTAAAGAAGAAGGATGGCACCTTACGCATGTGCATTGACTATAGAGTCCTGAATAAGAGGACTATCAAAAACAGGTATCCAATACCTCGTATAGACGAGCTTATTGATGAGCTCCATGGTGCATGCTACTTCACGAAAATAGATTTAAGATCAGGATATCATCGAGGATCGAGGGGTTGGTGGCGGGACATCGAAGACACCTTCCATTGTCATTGTGGGAACTTGAGTTTGTGGGTGATGCCATTTGAAACCACTAATGCATGACTACTTTTCAGTCCACCATGAACTGGGTTTTTCATTCACTGCTGAGGAGATTTGTATTGGTCTTCTTCGATGATATTCTTATTTACAGCAGGACTTGGCAGGAGCATTTGGCTCACCTGGAGACCGTGTTGAGTATTCTGGAGAGGGAGTCCTTGTATGCCAAGGAGTCCAAATGTGATTTGGGGATGACCAAATTGTTATACTTGGGTCATATTATCAGTGTAGAGGGAGTGCTGATGGATTCTGAAAAGATCCGCGCTATCATTGACTGGCCTACACCGGCAAACCTTACACAGTTGCAAGGATTTCTAGGTTTGTGTGGGTTTTACTGTAGATTCGTGAATGGTTATTCACGACATGCAGCACCTATGATGGACTTGCTGAAAAAAGGTGCATTCTATTGTACTCCTGAGGCACAGGAATGTTTTGTGAGATTTAAGGAGTTGATGACTACATGCCCTGTATTGGCACTACCAAACTTTCAAAGCCTTTTGAGCTTCAGTGCGATGCATCAGGTGAGGGCATTGGAGCAGTGCTTATGCAGGACAAGCACCCTATTGTATATGAGAGTCGTAAACTTAGAGAGCCAGAGAGACTACAACATTTATGATAAGGAGATGCTCGCTATAATGCATGCCTTAGCAAAATTTAGGCAATATCTTGTTGGCAGAAAATTTTGCATCAAAACTGACCATAATAGTTTGAGACACTTCTTGGGGCAGCGAGATCTCCATGATCGTCAGCAGAAGTGGGTCAGTAAATTGCAGGCCTATGACTTTGATATCTCGTATATCAAAGGTACACAGAACATAGTAGCTGATGCTCTTTCACACAGACCATATTTGAGCTCTATGGTTCATTTCAGTTGGGCATATGATTGTGGCGAGTATGCCAAGGATATGAGCTTCCACGACATCGTTAGGATGGGCAATTGACACTAGATACGCTTTGAATGACTTGATCATTACAAAGAACTGATTGTTGGTCCCAAGTTGAGAGGTGAAAAGAACATTATCATGCAGAGCCTTTCTTGGCGTACCTACGGCGGGACATCGGGTACTTCGAAACGAGATTAGGAGAGATTCACATGGAAAGGACTTAAGGCAGATGTTCTTCAATACGTGCGTGAGTGCCCTGTTTGTCAGCAGAACAAGCAGGAGAACACGTACCCGGAAGGTTTATTGTAGCCACTTCCGATTCCTGACAGGAAGTGGGAATGCCTGTCGATGGACTTCATTACGGGCTTGCCTAAAGCCCAAGGATGGGATTGCATATATGTAGTTGTGGATCTGCTGACGAAGTATGCCCACTTCTTTCCAATTACCACTACCTACACAACTACACAGGTAGCAGAGGTCTTTTTGGGGTGGTGTATTAGGACTACATGGGTTGCTGAGAGCATAGTGGTGATAGAGATAGTCGGTTTCTTAAGTCATTTTGGCGGGGTGTTGAGACTCTGTGGACCGGGCTTCTGCAGAGCACAGTTACCACACACACCAAACGATGGGGCGGACGGAGATAGTGAATAAATGGATGGAGGTTACCTCAAGAATTATGTTATGCAAATGACTGAAGGCGTAGGTCAAGTGGATTCATTTATGCGAGTATTGCTACAACGACATTCACATGACCATTTTTAAATGTCCTTATATGGCATTGTATGGGTATGAGGCGTTAGGTTTTAGGATTTTCTCTCTTGGTGATAGTAAAGTGCCAATTGTTGAGACAGCCTGCGATGGGGATACAATGAGGGGCTCTCAAGGAAAATATTGCCAAGGCACAAAATCAGAAGAAGAATTAATGCGTGAATCGAGGAGAGAGCGAGGCATTTTTGGTGGGTGACATGGTTTATCTTATGCGCGGCCCTGCATTCGATCTACTCTAAGGAAAGAGTGGAGTCGAGCTTAAGCCATAACATCACAGTCCTTCGAGATCTGAGGCATGTTGGAGAGGTGGCTTATGAGCTTGAGCTTCCGGCAGAGAGCAGGGTACACAATGTTTTTCATGTGTCATGTCTCAAGAAGGCGTTGGGACACCGTGTGGTACCTTCTGCAGTTTTACCTCCCTTAGATGATGAGGGAAAGTTGATTCTAATACCTGAGTCTATCCTGGAATACAGAGAGAGACAGTTGCGTAGGAGGACTATCAGGGAATATTTGGTGATATGGAGAGATTTGCCAATGGAGGATGCTACATGGGAGGCGAGATGATACACTTGACATCACGGAGTTGAGATTGCTTGAGGAAAGCAATTTCAAGAGAGTTAATTGTCATGTCCCCTTCTAGTTGACATCTCGCAGAGCACAGGATTAGCCTATTATGCGACCCTCGTAGGCTGATGGGATGGATAGAGGGTCTTGATGGAGCTTGGCTTAGCTTCAGTTGTCAGTATTTGATCAGTTGGCCTTCATTCGGGTTCATTCAGACACTTCTAGCCCGAGTTGCTATTTTTAGTGTTGCTTTTCGAGAGGGCGCCTTTATTTTAGCGATGCGGTTTGATGCGTCTGAGAATCCTTTCTTTTGGTTTGCCAGCTTCAGATGATTCGTGCATCAGATGTTTCTTGAGGGAGTTATTAATATTTGATTGATTAATTAAATATTAATTAAATTGAGCATATAATATAAAGTTATAATATTTTTAATATTATAACTTAAGTGAAGGGGTCGCCCATCATAGAAGGGGCCATTTTTAATTATATTTTATAATTAAAAATGTGACTTGAGACTATTGAAATATTAAACATGAAAAGTTTGAAATTATTTTAATGATTTCCTTTTGAGGAAAATCACACTTTTCAGAGAATATAAGGTTTTTCCTTGGGATTTGAGCCATTATGTTATTGATTATTGAAGTTTGAGCAAGTCTTCTTCCAGAGCACGGAAGTTGAGGGTTTCAGTCTCAAAGCATTGGGGAACGAGCCATCTCCAGTGAAAGTAATTAAGAGGTTGTGAAATATCATTTGATTTATTGCCAGGCAGAGGGATTTCTTCATTTAGAAGTAATCACAGAGCTTCACAGAGGTTTATATTATTAGGGTTTGGGTTAGAAATTCATCCAGAGAAGTTTCTTCCACCAAGGCACATATTCCAGTGATATTTGGAGATTCTTAAGAGAGTCGTACATTTTCATTTATTGCTACTGTCAAGCCATACTTCCTCACAGCAGAGTCATACCAGCACAAAAAGGGGCGTACTTTCTTCCTAGAGCAAATCACCTACTCTTTGATCAGGCTGGCATTACCAGTTGGGGTGCCTATATACCTGGCATCATTGTGGATCGTCAGACGGAGGGAGAAGGATCTATTTGTTGCAGCCGTACCAGATCAAGGTCATTTTCATATTGCAGCAAATCAGGTTTTCATCAAATAAAATATTGCCTTTTCATTTGCATGTACTTGGATCTTATTTGTAATCATTCCAGAATTTGAATAAATAGTCTGGCATCGAAAGTTTCAGTAGGTTCTATCATTTCCAGAATTGTATGATTTTATTTGCATTTTATATTGAATTCTTGCAAAAATCGCATTATATTATTTATGCTCAAAAATCACAAAAAAACCAAAAACCTTCAAAAACAATAAAAAATAGTCAGATTTCAGAGATGGCGGAAACTGGGGTTTCTACAAGCACCCATTACTCACATTTATTAGGCTATAAAAATGTAGGTGTGTCAAATATAATAAGGTTACCCTTGCATCAAAACCATTAGGCTCGGTAATAGAGGATTCAATCCCAACAACCTAAAGGTGTTAGCAAAACTTAATTAATTAATTCCTCCACTAAAAAAATGTATATCTTATATTGAATTTAGAGTTTAGGTTATGTTGAAATCAAAATAAAGCATACTATGCTAAAAGAACTCAACATAGGCCTTCCAAGTAAAGAAAATATGATAGAGGAAATTATAATGTCCCCTTTTTATCATTTTTCTAAAAAAATTTATTTCTTTTTATTTTTTACAAGTCTAGAAAACCAAACCAAAATTGAATTGCAAATAAAAATGAAAACCATTATTGGTAAGACTTAATCAAACCCTTGAATGTTGATTAACAACTTCATATGTCAAATCTGAACCAAATTTTGGCAATTGCAACTACTAGGATAAACCCTAGGATGTACCAAATACTCATATCTGAATTAAAATTATTTTTAACACAAGTATTCCATATCAACATTAATTCTGGAAACCCTCAGTGAACTGATTTTTTTTTATTTGCACTACTAGGCTTAATTGCAAAGCTAGAAACAATTTTGAATGACAATGTCACTCACGAAATTACAGATCTAAATAAATAATGCTAGAAAACAGATTTGTATGCTCACCTAAACCCTGAAAATGAATGGTACAGCTGACTGCTGAGATAAAATGGTTGGTAAGGTGATGTATGGTCACATCAGGGCTAGAATAGCAATTAAAATATTAATTTCTACCCTCTAAACCAAGTGCTCCCTAGTTTAATGAAAAATATTAGTTGGTGCACTAGTTTGCACTCTCCAAATTTCCCATAAATGATGTTTGTAGACCTTTTCCAATGCTAGCACAGTCAAATCAGCAAGGAAAATAGGTGAAACAACATAAAATGATGACAAACCCTTCCTTTGTGTGAATATTTTTCAATATACCTAGTAATTATGTCCTAATGCTAACATTCAGACAATAATGAAAACTTCAAATGCAGAAGCATACACAAATAATTACACCTTCAAATCAATCTTTCATTCCTTCAAAAAAATTACAAGGCAACTTCCACAATTGATACACTCATAACTGCATAGAAATCAACAACATTTACTATGTTGTTAGCGTTTGGTAGCTTCAAGAGATATTTTCTCCTTAATTAAAGGCAGGTCAACCTACATGTTGAAATTATATTTTATATTATTTTCATCTAAGGGAGCCGACCTAGATGAAAATTCACCTTGCTTGGTATATATACAAGGTGAAGTTCTTTCATTCAAATCATCAAGTTATTCTTATTTTCACATTCTTTCAAGAAGGAGTAGCAGACCATCTTGTAGCAGCAGATCAACTTCAAGAAGAAACATATTTATCTTTGCATCAAAGGAGAGGTGCTATTAATTCATTGTATCAATTCACCCTTGGGAAGGGTTTGGTTGTAAAGCAATATTTCTGCACTTTTATATGATATATATGAGAGATTATTTGTTGGGTTTTTCTCCCTCAAGTAGGAGGGTTTTCCCAGGGTAAAAGTGTTGTGTTTATTGTTCATGTGTTGTTATTTCTGCTTTTTGCAAATCTAATCCTAAATCTGACATGGTATCAGAGCAGGTTTAGGGAAGATCATATCAGATTTGATTGAGCATTCTGGAAGGAGGAATTCACTATTGGTCATCTGACATTATCAAAATTTAATGGTCATAAGACCAATTTTTTGATAGAGTAGTGAGATTTGATTTTGGAGAGAACCGTAGCTTATCATCAGAGAAGAATCAATTTTTGATTGATTTGATATCATAAAGAGACAACAAGTAGATTTATGATGAATTTGGAACAATGCCAAATCTGGAGATTATTTTCATTAGCGTCAATTTATTGAAGTTGAATAAGTCAAATGATTTGGAGGCACTAAGACTAGGAAGTCCAATCGCTGATATTATTTCCAGCTATTGGGATTATGTGCAAATCATATAAGGAAGGAAACGTCATTGGGTAAAATCATGACTTTCTATTGAGTTATGAAATATCATTGCAGTCAAGGAGATTGGCGGAACCTACGTGTTGTGGAACAAGATATGGGAACAAGGAATTCCACCTTGTATGACAATCAAATGAAATCCTTATCAGGCCCTCCTCTAAACATTATTGGTAGGGAAATCATTGATGTTTGGGGAAAGTATGGATTGCCTGAGACAAAGCCGACAATAATGAACAAGCATCTTTCATGAAAAACCTATGAGGGATGGGGGTATCCTGTTTGCTAGCTTTGATAACTATAGGAGACTCCATTACTTCACGTGAATCCTTGGTGTATAGACGCAACTCTCCTCTTCATTTGTATAGGAGTTATGACTTCATTTGAAGCACAAAACCTATTCTGGGAGTAGCTAGGTGTTTCTAAGACTATGTACCCGCTAAGTGTTGGTGTTTCCTGGAGTTGTAAATATCTATGAGTTTTGTTGTAGTAGTTTTGAGCTCCTTTCTAGCCTATGACAACGACTTATTCAAGATCATGGCTGGATTGATTTTTTTTGAAAAGATAAGTATTTTTTATACTTTTGAATAATGATTGTGGATTTAAGTAATGATGTAGTTAATTCATGCACTAACATTGGGAATAGTGAATCATATATGCTACTAGCATTAATATTTATTTGGGGTAGTTTGAACTATTAGTAATCTCTCTAAAATGCTTTCAAGATGGAAAGAGGAGCATAAGGAGCATAAGGATGATGAGAGATTGCATTCAAGGGAGGAAGAGCTTGATACATCCTATGAGGAAGTCACACAGGTTGAAGAATGGAGACACAACTTGCTGCCATGGGACTAAGTTGGTGGCACATAACTGGAGACATCTCTCAAAGAGGAAGAACCTATTCAAGTTGTCATTGCAATCAATTTATTCGAAGAGGAGGAATTAACTTTTAGAGGGAGTCTAACAAACCAACAGAGGAAACCTTGGATGAGGAGGTCAGGAGGTTGATGCAAGAACTTGGAGCTTCAAAGGGAGTCACATCATCATGAAGATCTATTGCAATGTATATTTCTCTGTGATGGAGAATAAGAAGTGAAAGCCCTTGTTAGTGTGTATTTCTCTGTGACAGAGAAGTATGAGGCAAAAGCCCTTGTTAGTGTATATTTCTTTGTGACAAAGAAGTATGAGGTGAAAGCCCTTGTAGTGTATATTTCTCTTAGATAGAGAAATATGAGGTGTGAGGCCTTGTTCAACTCTGAGACTGAGATGAGACGTCATGCTGAGAGACTCCATGACAACATCACATTGAGAGACTCTATGATGAACCCTTTGTACTTTTATTTTTCCACACATGGGAGTAGCCATGGTGGAGGTCATGTTGAGAGACTCCATGATGACATCACGTTGAGAGACTCCATGATGGGCACTTGTACATGTGTTTCTTTCCACACATGGGAGTAGCCATGGTGGACGTCATGTTGAGTGACTCAATGACAACATCACGTTGAGAGACTTCATGATGAACCCTTGAGCTTTCCACAAATGGGTGTAGCCATTGTGGATGTCATGTTGAGAGACTCCATGACATAGACATCTGGAAAATATCTCCCTAGCTAAGAGGGATTTTTAGTGTTTGGTAGCTTCAGGAGATATTTTATCCTTAATTAAAGGTAGGTCGGCCTACATATTGAAATTATATTTTATATTATTTTCATCTAAGGGAGCTGACCTAGATGAAAAGTCACCTTGCTTGGTATATATACAAGGTGAAGTTCTTTCATTCAAATGATCAAGTCATTCTTATTTTCACATTCTTTCAAGAAGGAGCAGTAGACCATCTTGTAGTAGCATATCAACTTCAAGAAGAAACATATTTATCTTTGCATCAAAGGATAGGTGCTATTAATTCATTGTATCAATTCACCCTTGAGAAGGGTCTGATTGTAAAGCAATATTCTACACTTTTATATGATATATATGAGAGATTATTTGTTGGGTTTTTCTCCCTCGAGTAGGAGGGTTTTCCCAGGGTAAAATTGTTGTGTTTATTGTTCGTGTGTTGTTATTTATGCTTTTTGCAAATCTGATCCTAAATCTAACAGTTCTAGTATGTTACAACTTTAGTTTCTTTGTCCTTCAAAAAACTTCTAAAACCTTACATTCTTTCTATTTTGCTCCTATCTTTATGCTAATTCAGCTAAAAATCTAATCTTCCAAAAATCAACTTTGATTAGTTGGAAGATAAGTTTAAATCACTAATGTATATCTATACTTTATTAGATTTATTTAGATAAATAAAATACTTTCACTTTAGTCCTTCAAAGTGAAATGCAAAATAGACTAACATGAACCACTTGAACCTTTCCCCACATGTTCACACTAAACCTGTGTAGAAGTTCCTATCTTAACTAAAATCTCAACACTCCCTCTTTGCAAGGAAGTACTTCTATACCAATCCAAGTTTATCTCTGAAATCCATAAACTTCCCTTTCGCGAATGGCTTGATCAAAATATCAACTATCTATTGACTTGTGGAAATGTCCTAGAGTGTAATGAACCAAGCCAATTTTTTTTCAAATTTTAGATAACAAATCACAAGGCAACACACATCCATTAAGGTTAGCTTCAAAACCAAAACGATGCCAAAGGTAACTCTAACCAAGAATGTGCCAAAGAGGACGAGCATATGGTCAGAGGATCTTGTGCATGCTGAACTAATAGTAACTCTAACCAAGAATGCACTGAGGAGAGGTGAGCATATGGTTAGAGGATCCCTACAAAGTGATGAATGAAAGTAACTCTAACCAAGAATGCACCCTAAGACCCGATGTGGGAGGAGGGGCGAGCATATGGTCAGAGGATCCATGATTTTTGTGATGACTAGGTCGATCAACAGTATGAAGTACAATGCATTACAAGAAAATAGGTGGCTTGTCAGCCTCTTCCAGTAGCGTGGGAATATGATTTGCAACTAAAGATTACAATGAACTAGAAAGATAAGAATATTGGTTGATAGTACTACTGAACAACCTTACAATGAAGATAACCCTGCAAGCACACTGTATTAGTGAAATAAACCAAGCTGCAATTATATAGAATGTCTCCCAATTGCTCAATATGACTTCAAGAACTCAGTCCCAACTCAAATGATGAATTTCCTAAATTTGATATGACAGACCAACAACTAAAATGCAATGACCAGCAACTCAACAACTCACTAAAATGCATATATCTCACTCATAACTCACTCAATTGACCCAAAATAAAATGCATAAGCTTCTAATGTTGATGGCGCCCAATAAGGAATATTGAAACCACTCCAAATGACCCTTATTTATTTTGCATGAAAACCAAAGCATGCTCATAATAGTACGACCCTCAAGGAGGGGCTATTTCACTCTAGAAATTCTGTTTCTTAATAATAAAATCTGCAACTTAATAGAAAGGATTGCCCCTAGCAAAAAAACACAAGGATGAAATACCCAAAATGAGAATATTTTTATTTTTGAACTTATGAGCAAAAACACACATTCAACTACTCTAACCAGCAACTCCAAAATTTGACTGAAATGCAAGAAAATCAACTACAATATGCAAGAAACCCAACTACAAGTGCAAGAAACCCAACTACAACTAGTCTCTCAACTAGTTGCTATCTTTCAAGCAAGAAGTCAAGCCTAGCTATGAGGTGTACATCCCTCAAAGCAATCCACTAACCATTCTAGCAGCATAATAGTGCAATAGACATGAGATGATGAAATGAAGAGAAAAGGCCTCCTTATATAGACTTGAAAAGCATCTAGAAGGGTGCCCAAACTAGAGTCAAAGCATATTCAAATTTGAAGTTGACTCCTTATCCCTCCAAAGTGGCGTCCATTTCATGAAGGCAATGAATTTTCCTTAATTTAAAATATCTTATCTTCAAAAGTTGGCATCCCACCTCCAAGAGCAATTTTTGACCTTAGAAATATTAAATCTCCTCGTGATGAGGCATCCACCCATGAGGTCCCCCTTTTCAGAACAACTTAAAGTCATGAATCTAGGCCAAGGGGTTATAACATTAAAATATAACATTATTTTAATTAAAATACTTATCTCTCCAGAAAATGCATCAAAAGGCCAAAAACAACAATACCAATTGAACTGACTGAAGAGAGGAGCCAACTATGTTGAAGCCAACAGGACCACTAACAGAATAAGATTTACTAAAAACAATAAATTCAAAAAGTTGTTCAGAACACTATGCATGCCATACCATTGTGAAGCTCTCTGAAAACCCAAAAAGAATCCGCAAACCAAACTCCAAGCTCCAAGCAATGTCCCCCTAGAAAATAGGAAACCCTAATTTTCACCTATGAGTAGCATATGGGTCTCCAAAATAGGCTAACGGTCAATTGCATGAATCACTGCTGAGAAGGGGACATTACATAGAGTTTCATTGCTCCCTTCTGAATCCTTACTTGAAATGAAGTGATATATGATCTCTTTGTGTTTGAAGTTTGAACCTATCATGCAACACTAGATTCTTTGAGAGTTTGACACAACTTTGATCATCACAAAAATGAATAAGGGGTCTATCTCTTGATCAAATAACCTTACAAGTAACTTGTGTAGCTAAATGGCCTCATAACTAGCAGTACTAGCTGCTACCATATACTCTACCTTTGTTGTGCTTAGTGCCACTCAAGTCTACTTCCTACTAAACCAAGAAATCATTCTTGAACCCAAGCTAAAGCAACACATTGAGGCACTTTTCTTATCTGTTGCAATAGTTGTGCAATCAAAATCTATATATACATGCAACTTCACTATCTCCAAGATATCTCATACCATACTCAATTGTGCCCTTCAAATATTTGAGCACATGTTTTACTGCTATCCAATACTCTTGTCTTGGCTCTATTGTGAACTAACTCAAAGTACTCACTGCAAAACATATATCTTGCCTAGTGTTGACCAAATAAATCAAGGAACCTATCATCTTCCTTTACAACATGGGATCAATCACCTTCAAATCTAAAGTTACCTTCTTCAAATTAGCAATCATAGGTGTGGCCATAAGTCTGCAATCCTACATCCAAAATTGCTATAGGGTCTCAATCACATACTTACCCTGCCCAAGGTAAATCTCTCTCGATCTCTGCCAAACCTCTAAACCCAAATAAATATGCTTTGTATTATGCAATGAGATACTTTGTACCTATAAAGAAAAAATCATCCACATACAATATCAAAATAAGCAAATCAATCCCAACAACTATGTAATATAGATTAGATTTGCTTCACGTTCGCTAAGGTCTATACTTAGTAAATATTCATCTATCCTAGAATATCATGCCTTGAGTGTCTTCTTAATCCCAAACTCAACAAATAAATATGCTTTATATTATGCAATGAGATACTTTGTACCTATAATGAACAAATCATCCACATACAATATCAAAATAAGCAAATCAATCCCAACAATTATGTAATATAGATTAGATTTGCTTCACATTCGCTAAGGTCTATACTTAGTAAATATTCATCTATCCTAGAATATCATGCCTTGAGTGTCTTCTTGAGTCCATGCAAGGCTTTACTAAGCCTACAAACATGGGATTCCTTCCTATTCACCTCAAAGCCCTAAGGTTGCTCTATATACACTTCTTCAATGAGACCATTAAAAAAGGTTGTCTTAACATCCATCTAAGCCCATGATTGAAAAAAGACACCTTATTATTATAATGGAAGTGTATCTCACAACTAGGGAAAAAGTCTCCTAATAGTCCATTCCCTCCTTTTGGGAGAACCCTCTCACCACAAACCTCACTTTGTAATTTTCAATGCTGCCATCTACAACATGTTCAATTTTGTAGAGCCACCTAGCAATCACAACTAACTTCCTTTCCAA
>VDFB02292710.1:0-30320 GCA_007258455.2 Sequoia sempervirens
AAGGCTAAAAATAGCTTCTTATAAGAAAAAAATTTGAATTTTTTTTTAAACATGGGTTTTATGCATAATTGAATTCTTAGCAAACCAAATCAACAAAAATTTGAAAAACTGAGTTTTAGCAAGGCTTGCAGAGGTTTTTCAGTTGAGAAAAATAGGGGTTTTGGAGCTCACTCAGGGCAATTTTTCCCGAGAAAATATGGAACATGGGTTTTGTGCATAATTGAATTCTAAGGCAACCAAAATAACTCAATTTTGAAAAATATGTGCTTTTAACCCACATGCAAAGGAATTCTCAGAAGAAGAAGAAAAAAGCACAAAGCTTTAGAATAAAAGCTACGGGACAATTTTCTCAAAAAAATCTAAGACATGGGTTTTGCTATTGTCACTGAAGTATGTGAACCCAGATAAATTGATTTTGAATATTCTGTCATTTTATTTGACATGTAAAGAATACCTAAGACAAGAATAGAATAAATTAGATAGAATATAGAAGATTGTTTTTGTTTATTCTTCTTTTGTAGAAAAATGCCTATGCTTGACTAAGATTCAATGAAACCTACATGCACTAAAAAATTAATCTTCTGAACAATCTGGACTCAGCACTAAAAAATTGAACTCAAAGCACCTTTGAATCTTCAATTGCTCAAGAAATTCACCTTTGCTCTGAACTTGGTATGAGAAAAGTGGCGAATTTATGACTTAAATAAATAAATTTAGGTCAAAAAACGTCCCATCTCCATGCAATTAAGCACCACCCTTAAAATATTCAGCCTTATTTTGATTAGACCTCAAAATAGTTAACTGAATGTAAAATTCGCCCTAAATAGGATGTCCCCTTTAATAATTCCAGTTAAACTCAGCATGCAAATCAGTTAACTGAACATGCAAACTAAAATTGTCCCTTTTTGCAATTAAAATAATATCACTTATATTTGAATTATTTAAATATTAAATAATATTTAAATCCACCTTTCATGGGCACTTAGTCATCTTTAGTTCAAAAAGTACAACTCTAACTTAAGGCATCACTTTCCAAACTTAACCATTTTAATGAAAATTTGGATTTACAACCCTTGTCAATGCTCATGTTCAATCACTGATTCTGATCGACTGACGCGCCCAATTGACTGGCTAATAGTTTCATTGAAGAGCAAGGACCAAATCTGACAAAAACACTCCTTGAGACTGCAATCCATAAAATTGAGGTCTAAAGCTTGAAAAATTGAAGTTCCCCTAGCAAAAGTTGCACTTTTGACCCCAAACTTAGACAAATTTTCATCATTTTCAACACTTACGAAGGTAAACTTGACCTCTTTGCATCTCGTGTTTGGAAAACCTTTAGGACTAAATAACTGGCTCACTGTGAAGTTGGCTCCATTCTGCACAATAGCTTCAAGAGAACACTTCATCAAATTTCATCATCTGATGTCTCAAAATCAAGGGCACCCCTAGCCTCCAAGGGCACTTTTTGTTCAAGAGCCATTTTTCAAACTGGCTAAAATACCACTAAATCTCCAGCTACAAGTTGCCAACTCATCTTCTGATCTAACGGAGATATGCAATGGAACGCTGGATGTAACACAGATAGGATGAATACCTGAGATCACTAAACAGAAGACATTCAAGGCTCCAAAACCTTGGGTGCCCCTGGCTAATAGGGGCGCTTTTGCTTTTTCCTTGTCATTTTGACCAAGATTTAACCTCATGTTTGACCTCTAATTCTGGTAGTTCAACAACTCAGGTTCACCCACTAACGGATGTGTTGTGAAGCTTGATCAAATGTGAGACAAATGTCCTAGGTGTCATTTGGTTAGAATCCTTCATCTGATCCCTCAAAAATATGGGTGCCTTTTGCAAAAGTTGTGTTTTTCCTTCTAGTGTTAGTCATTTTTCAAACTTCCCCATTTCTCACTAAAACTCTTGTATCAAGTGCTAGACATATCTTTTAGGTTGGCTGGATAGCTCATTGCAAAGCTGACAGTATTCCTAACAAGTCTTCTTGTAAGTGACAAACATCAAACTAAAATTTGGGCCTCTGAAATCTAAGGCGCCCCTAGCCTCAAGGGGCTTTGGTGTTCCAGAGTTAGAAAACTTTTGATGATTTTTATCCCAAAAAAAATCTCCTCCAAGAAGAAGCATTATTTTGAACTTATCTTGCCACAGATTCTTCATTTGAGTGTATTAGGCTTAGATTTCAACACCTAGTCTCTAGCCATCTGCCATTGACGATCTCAAAAATCCTAACTTTCCATCTAAAAAAGTGAAAACTACCCACCAAACTTAAACTGAGTTTTAACTAAAACTAACTTTACCATTGTGATCATGAACCAAAATAAGCCAATCAAAACAATTTTTAGTCAATTCTGATGAGTTTCAGATTTTAGGGTTTCATGGCCTGAAACAGGGGTGCTTGAAAACCCTAATTTTCAATTTTCTACAAATTTCACTAGTATCCTCTTGACATTAAACTAACACAAAATCCATTCTTGATTTTCCCAAAAACTATGTTTTGACATCATTTTAACAAGGTTTGGACTCTTTTAAGCAAAATGCCTTAATGAAGCAAAAAAATTGGTTTGGGTAAAACACAACACCAAAGCTTGTTGACATCAATGACAACACCAATCTGTTCATACTTGCAACAATCTCCCCCTTTTTCATTGATGGCAACACATGATGTGAAAAACCATCAACCACAAACAAAATAGCTCTGCTCCATACCTTTTTCCTTTTCTCTTTTCTCCCCCTTGCACAACTAACTCATTACATTCTCTACCCCTTTGATAACTTCCTCTCTAGAAAATTATCTATTTCACATGTCTCATTCTCCCCCTTTGACATCAATGGCAAAGGATAAAATATTTTCATCATTCATTCTCCACCTTTGGCATTTATCATACTATTTGCAACTGGTCTGCAACTTCCTTTTCTTTACCTACTCTACATACTCCCCCTTAGGAGTATGCACCAAACTGTATCAATCAGCAACCATTGCAAAATGACAATACTCATTCATCCTGACTGCAACAACCAAAAATTCCACTACCTACTTCCCTTGAGAGGTAGCCACCAACATCAGTCCAGACCAAAGAATGAATCTTGAGATCCACTGGACTGATGCATCCCCTTATGCATCTAGTTCAAAGGAGGGGAAATAAGCCCCAACTTCTCCCAGAGATACTCAAAAGTATCCTTAGGAAGAGCCTTAGTAAATATATCCAACAACTTTATCCTTTGTAGACACATATTCAAGCTTCACTTCATTCTCTACAACCTTCTCTCTCAAAAAATGATATTGGATTGAGATATGCTTTGTCCTTGAATGCCTTACTAAATTAGATTTGAAATGTTGATAGCACTTGTATTATCATAGAAGATAGAAATTGGTTCATTATATACCACCTTGATATCCTTCAATATTTTCCTTATCCACAAAACTTGTGTGCAACACGATGTAGCTACAATATGCTCTGCCTCTATAGTAGATAAAGACACTAAATCTTGTTTCTTAATTAGCCATGACACTAATCTACATCCAAGAAATAATGCACCACCACTTGTACTTTTTTCTAGATCATATACACAACCAACCCAATCTGCATTTGTGTAAGAACTCAAAATAAAATTAGTATCCTTTGGATACCACAAACCATAATCTAGAGTGCCCTTCAAGTATCTGAATATCCTCTTCACTGTTGCAACATGTGACTCTCTAGGATCTTCTTTAAATCCAGGAACAAGATAAACCACATGCATGATATCTTGTCTAGTAGCAATTAGATATAGCAATCCTCCAATCATTGATCTATACTTTCTCATATCAGCCTTAGGAGATTCATCATTCTTGCTCAGCTTGCAACCAATAACCATAGAGGTACATACCATTTTAGAATCTTCCATTCCAAACTTCTTCAACATTTCTCTTACATACTTTGATTGTGAAATGAAAATACCTTTATTTGTCTGATTGATTTGTAGCCCGAGGAAGAAATTCATCTCCACAAATATTGACATTTCAAATTATTTTTGCATCTCCTCTGTAAACTTCTTACACTAGCTTCATTTCCTCCAAAAATAATGTCATCAACATACACAACCACAAACAAGATTTTATCTATTCAACTTTGAAGTAGAGATTACTATATGTGGTACCTTTATTGAATCATTGTTGTAACAAATACTTGTCACCTTGAAGACTTCTTACTCTAGTGGGACCTCAAAGATCTATATGCACCAATTCCAATAGTTCATAGAAGATTGTTCTTTCACTTTGAAACTTCTTCTTGCTTGCTTTCCAATTTGACATTCTTTGCAGACAACATTGATAGGATTTGTTATCTTTGGTAGATCTCTCATAGCTTGAACTGAACTTATTCTCACTAGGCTATCAAAATTGATGTGACACATTCTCCTATTCCATAACCAACTCTCATTGATCTAAGTCATGAAATAATAACCATCAACACCTTTGAGTTGATAGACATTCCCATCTATCCTTCTTCTAGTAGCAATCACAATTCTGAAGCCTTTTCTAATCTCACAACCATCATCTTGAAACATAATATTGTATCCCTTGCTACACATCCGTCCAACACTCAAATGGTTATGTCTTAAACCCTTAACATAGTAAACATCATCAATATTATGCTTTCCATCAAAACTAATTGAACCTTTTCCACATATCCTAGTAGATGTATCATCACCAAATCTAACAAGTCCACCTTCATATTTCTCAAGTTTAACAAACTTACTCTTACCACTAGTCATATGATTAGAGAATCCACTGTTAATGATCCAATAGTTCTTCTCCTATCTTGCATGAAAAGTAGACATCAAAGTGTCTTCAATTTTAGCACTTACTTCTAGAGCCCTTTCTTTCACACATCTCTCAGAGTTAGAAGAGTTAGTTTAATCTTTTAAATCCATGAACAAGCATTCATTATCCTCATCATCTCCATAATCAAATTAATCGTCAGATATACTTGTATCTTCTCTAACATAGTAACTTTTTCTTAATCATCTTACTTTTGTTCTCCCTATTTTTGTTAGTCAAAGATCTATTTGGACATCTAGAAGCATAATGACCTATCTTTCCACAATTGGAGTATTTGAAAGGAAACTTACCACCATATTTTCCACTACCCTTTTTCATTCTTCTTACAAAGTTAGCTTCCACATCATCAAGATTCTCCTGATCTGATTCCATAGTCTTCTCTAATTTGCAAGCCTTGAAAGCAATCTCAACTTTTGCACTACTTGTTCCAAATTCTCTCATTTCAAAAGCAATTAAAGAACCATACAACTAATCTCTGGTATATTGATTCAAATTTTGTAATTCTTCAATAGCAGAAACTTTATGACTATAATTTTTAGGAAGAGTTCTAAGTACCTTCTTTGCCACTTCTTTCAACTCTCCACCAAGACCTCTAATATCATTGAAAAATTCATCCACCTTTTGCAATTAGCTTGTAATGTTTTCATCTTCAGACATTCATAGGGTCTCAAACATGATCTTCAAATTTTGCATCTTAGCTTGCTTGATCTTATCATATCCTTCATAAATGATTTCTAACTTCACCCAACTCTAGCAATTTTTAGATTCATAACTTTTACCAATTCAGAATTACCAAAACCACTTAAGAGAGAATACCTTGCTTTACCATTATTTTCATAGGCCTTGATCTCATCATCAGTGCTCAGACCATTTGTAGGAATAGTATATCCTTTCTCAACAAACTTACAGATCTCAAATCCAAGATAAACTAGAAAACCTTCCATCCTTTCCTTCTAGAATGCATAATATGATTCAAAAAATATAGGAATCTATTTCTTGTGCGTCATCCTAGATCTACCTCAAGCGGTTAAGCTTTCTTCTAAGGAAGTTTTCTCTAATACCAATTGTTAAATGCACAAGACAACTAAGAGGGGGGGTGAATCAGTTGTACCTTAAAACTTCAAAACCCTCACAAACATTCAAATCCATATTAATTCAATTAACCCTTAATCTGTTAGAGTGATTTATCATGAAAGCAAATAACAAAAACTGAAACACATCAACACCATGCACAAAGGAACACCAAATTTATGTGGAAAACCCAAGATGGGAAAAACAATAGTGAGGATTAACTCACAATATAAAGTAATATCAACACCAAATACAATAGGGATCACTATCGAAGGGCTCACTACTCAAAGAAAGAAAGACTCACTGCCAAAATAGAAAAGAAGATAGAGAAGAATGTTACAATGAGAAATCCATCTCAAAGCAACAAAAAAATCTTTGTAGTCTTTCTAAAGAATTGTAGACACCTTCTACTCACTACATTCAGTAATCTAACACATGAAAGATCACACTGCACTTCTCAAATTTGCACTCTACAACTCTGCAATTCATATTACTTGCATCATACTCATCTATCTTATCATCCCTCAAAAACTCAACACTTATTTATATCATCTTCAACCTTGAAAACATTCTCCAAGGTTGGTTATGCACTTCAACCATGCAAATTCAAATTAAGTTGGCTCCAAAACATTCTCGTAGTGGAAAGCAAACCACAACACACCTTAGCTAGGACTTGAATCCACTCATACATACCACGCCATGCTTCCACAAACATCAAAGAAAATTTACAAGTAGTGTAAACACCCAAGGTCGGTCGAACCTATTTTAACACCATTAACACTTAAGTACACACTTCCTCAAATTCAAGGACAACTCGCGAACACCACATAACACTTGAACACAATCTAGAGTATTCTACAAAAACCTTGAAATCCAAAAAATTCCTTTGCAACAACTTTCACTTGAAGAATGTACACACCTAGTACACTCAAACAACTCTGTCATACACAGTAACTCAAGAAACTAACTTCCAAAGAACCAAACCATGAACAACTTCATCTAAAGAAAGATGCACACACTATCAACATACTTTTAGATTCGCAAGACCTAAAACCACTTTGGGGAGAAATGCAGAGCAAGAATATTTCTCCCAAACACCTCTACAATATACATTTCACATACTGGTGAACACACCTTCCTCTACACAACAATATAGCACACCAAATTATGAATGCAACACCTCTAAACACCTCTGATCAACATATATGAACCGTACAAGTAGATCTTCAACCTAGAATAACTATGAAACAAAACCAAAACACTACTCTACAACACAAAACACCACTGCAACACACTGTTTCCTCTTTTTATTCAATTTTCTCAAAAGCACTTGGAAACCAAGCACCAAAAACATATCATCAACATCTTTGGTACTTCCTCATTACTATCAAGCCAACTACAACATATACATCCATAAACAGAATCTTATCAAAGCAACACTAGAGGTTGACACCAATAATTTACTAATGACAACATAATGAAACTAATAAAAGCATCGTCAAAAGTAACACCAACTCAATACCAATTGCACATCCTGGCAAAAATATCCTCATACAGTTGACATCAATGACAACACCAAAGCTTGTTGACATCAATAACAACACCAATTTTCTCATACTTGCAACAAGTATAACCTATGTCCTTAACGGATTTGCTTGAGGACTAGAAAATGTCTAGTTGGGGGGAATAATGAGGCCAATTATTAGCTAGTTTTTTTTGTTTAGTACATACTTTGAGACATTTCCAAATACTCATTTCATACATATTCATGAACTTTACTATCTTTTTATGATCATCATGCAACTTGAACCTAGTTTTAGTAAATGGAAATATGATTATGGTATGTTAGTAATTCAATGGTTAAAATTTGTGAATGTGTATGGAATGCACTGTATAGCTATGTTTAATTTATTGTTATTAGTATTATGTATACATTTAGGTGAAAAAAATCTTTTTATCCAAGCAGCCAGAGCAAGCATATTGTATCCTGCAGCCAAAGGAGTTTTAGATAGCGATGGAGGGGAAGTTCTAAAATAACAAGAATGCAACAGTTGCAAAATTGGAGGTATCTATTTATCAAGATGATTGTGATTCACCATATCATTTAATAAGACTACTGAAGGAGAGGAAACCTATTATGATTGGGAATCCAACATGACTATTTCCATAGTCCACATTTATGTTTTACCATTGCAGCAAAGTTGCATTCCTAATCAACATCTTCTAACTTTTCACTTATGTTTTTAGTTTGCAAACTTTTTCACACTTTATTTTGTAGGAGAGTGGTGATTTTCATTTAGATTTCTATTTTAAGTCCTTATTTCGATAAGACTCCCCCACAAGTATGTATATAAATGGTTCGGTGGTCAAGGAGAATAACAAGCATAATAGATATAACATATAGATATGTTTAGATAGTTTTCTTCTATTACACAAGCAATACTTGTTTATAGTTATGTTTTTATGAATAATATATCCCTAAAGATTCTTATTAGATTGTGATATATGTGTTATGCAATGAAGAGGTTTTCAGTTATTTGTATGGTTAATTGATTTGATAAGCTATATTTGAGTTTATCCTGTGGAGACAGTCACTTGAGCAAGGGCCACTCAAGGTAACTATTCTCCACTTTAATTTTTGCACATTTATTTATGTTATAATAATTACCTTCATTATTGCATGTCTTAATCAGATTCTTCATGGTGTGAATGTGAATGAAATCATGAATAAGATCTTGTCTTGTATTTCATGCTTTGTTTGTCTTAATGCATTATCCTCCAAAGTGAGTCAATGTTAGTAGCACTAGTTAGTTACAGAGTTTAGTTTTGATAGTGAACTAGTCACAGTCTTTAGTTATAAGTACCCGTGGCAATAATTTTAGACTCAATTCTTTTTATTGTTATGCAGTTTATGTTTTTCCCACATGTGTAAATGCCTATACTAGGATGATATAGGTAGTGTAGAGTCTATGTATGCACATATAGTTCTAGCATCATCACAAGCTTACATTATCCCTAGTTGATAATTAAATGGAATCTTTAGAAGGATTGAGTGGATTGTTTAGTTAGGTTTTTGATAAGGAAAATCAGGTTTTGAAGGGGCCCTAAAACCCTGTACAAAGACGAAAAGCTACAAAAGAAACTAAGACACTAAAACCAGTAGCCCAAAAAACTAGAAGCTGACAACAGATAAAACATTAGCAAATCGTCAGCAAACCAACAGCAAAAAACATCAGCAGCCAGGTTGAACCAGCAAAAAGGAAAGTGTCAACTACAACAATTTATCCAAGAAATTCATTGAGGTCATATTCTCCTTAATGAACTCCTCATGCATATCCACAACATCTTTAAGCTCATCAACAAAAACAACCACCCTCTTTTTAGTCTTACTTCTAATCCTAAGACACAGACTAGCCTGCACATCCTTTTACAACACTGGAGAAAAATCCTCAGCTTTCTCCACCTAGTTCAAGCAATTAACCTCAGCAATAAATTTCTCCAACTCACCCAAGTCAAGAGGTTTACCGGTCCAATTCAGAGCTTTCTCATTTAAAACGGAAAGACCCTTAGTAGTGGTCTTCAAAGAATTATTGTTGATATTAACCACTGTTTTCAAATCCTCTGACATCTTGTCGATTTTATCCTCAATACTCTCAACTCTATCCTCTAACATTTTATTGAAAATCATTTCCAAAGAGGAAATCCTTTCCTCATGAGAAACCCCCAGGCGATTAGCATCAACAACTAATTTATTCAGCATGGCATTCATAGTTTTAACTTTACCTTTTATAGCCCATTCCTTTTGGTTGCCTCGGATCATATCCACACAAATTTCCTGCCAATTTTTCACCTAGATATTGAGCTCCTTCACCTCTGAAAACAACCACTTCACTAGGGAAAGTAAATTTCGTGAACCCCTTTGAACTGGGAGGTGACCATTTGGGAAAGCCAACAACTTTTAGTTAGGTTAGTTAGGTTACCCCCTAACTAACCACTTCACCAGGGAAAGCAAAGTTTAGTTAGGTTACCCCCTCTAAATTGTGTGAATATCACCAAGTTTACTAAACATTAGTTGAGTCTTACACCAACCATGTGGAAACCTTAGGCTCACCCCTTTGAACTGGGAGGTGACCATTTGGGAAAGCCAACAACATTCATGCAAAACAAGTTGGTTGAACACACACATACTAACCACATATTACACAAATATTTTTCAAGAAATCACACATAAGTGATCCAAAATCACCAATCAATTCTCTAGTATCATAACATTTCCATTGTATATCACTTGCGTGGAAGTTTATTTTGGTTGCAATTAATTCTTGGGTTGTTTTGGGGTTGATCAACAAATCTTACATGGTATCAAATCTTTGTATCTACAATTCTTTTCCCTCTTTTAAAGAGTTTTGGCCAATATATTTAAAAGGTACATTTGAGAGAAAATTGAATCTTATGGTTGAACTCAGAAGGCCCAAAAAACTATAAAAATATATATGTCATGATAGGGTTTGGAGCCAAAAAATAATAATTTTGGGAGGTTTACAAAAATTGAACTAAAAAAATTGTATAGTTGTACAAAAGTGTATAATTTCATATTATTATACATTATTATACTGTACCAATTGTCATTGTTATAGTCAAGGAATTCCATAGAGAATATTCATTCTATCCTCTAGATACACCATGTCTACATCATCCTAGAATATTTTTTCTTTGAATTAAAAATTAAAAAATAATATATGCATCTACCAATGCAAGGCTAACATCATCAACTACCAACCCCTAGTCCTAAGTTCTTGGTCACGTGAATGACTAGTGCCCAAACTATGCATGTGCTATTTTTAAGCCCTAAAAGAGTAGTTTTATAATTAAAAAATTCCATAACTTGGGTTTACAATGTCATTTTTTTCTAATAAATAGATGTTGGAAAGTTAGTTATGAGCACTACGCATTCAATTCTCTTAGTTTTCCTAGGTTTCCTCCTAGATACATATTATCTTAGTTTAAAGTGAAAAATTCTATTTTTACTTCTTCTTTGGATATTTTATGAAATATGGCACCATTTTTATGTTGTGAAGGTTCCAATTTCACAAGTTGTGATAGCTAATTTGTATAAGGATTCTATCATGCGAAAATAGTGAGATTTTTAATTTATCTTTTTGTTATCACTTTGATCAAAGGGTATTATTTTTCTATTAGAAATATGTTATCTTAAAACATCTCATTTGGCTTCATCTCTTGTTACAACTTTATGGAATTGTACTTGAACTAGGTATAGATAATTGAAAGTAAGCATGGGATACCAAGAATGATCATGTCCTTGAATTGATTGGTAGCAATGTTGATTTTAACACTATGTGTTCTATATCACATATTTTTCAACCAAAATTTGGGAGATCTTTGGAAACTCACATCTCTCTCAATTCCTAGATGGTCTTATTATGGATAGTCTTCTACCTTTTGTTGATTTTGATAACCTACCATATGATGATGATGATGATGATGATGATGATGATGATGATGATACAAAAGAAAAGATTGATTATTTAGCAAATTTTGACAGTTGTGATGGAATTAAGGCATCATATGATGGTCCTCCTACAAATATATACATTAATTCTTTGGATTCTATGAGTCCAAATGCAGATTCAAAGACTTCATCTTGTTTATCTTTGATTGACTATCTTGAGGTTGAGCATTATTGCATTCCAAAACTAGCAAATACATCTTCAAGAGTTCATATTTAGAAATATTGTGTGAGAAATCCTCATGGGATTTCCATTTTATTTTGATGATATATATTGATATCACATCTCTACATTTTGTTATATTGATTCATTCTTTGTAGTATATATATCATAGTCTTCCAAACTTGATACATTCTAGGATGAATACTTAACTATTGCAAGTTTATTTTTTTAGTCCCATCTTAGATATTTGAAACACTTGAGAATATCCATCTCTTTAATGGTAGCTCCAACATATTTTTTATCACACCATCTTCATCTTCAAATCTTGTTCTTCATTCTTTTGCACATTGTCATATTTTTCACCTTCTCCATTTATTGGGCTTGTACCTAATTTTATTTGTTGCATACTTTCATATAGACATGGAAACACTTGAGAAAATATCAAAGATACCATTATACATCATGATTGTTCTTCCATCATGGAAATATATCCTACATCTATACTTGATTTTGTTTCTTTCCAAGGGGATTAATGATGTTCAATATTCATCATTTGTCGAGCATCTATCATCACTGCAAGAGATTATAAATTTTCGGGGGATATATAGTCTCTATTTTTCTCTCCTATATGGAGAACACTAATTGTACATTTGTGAAAAAATTATTCTTTGGTGGGTCATGTTCAATCATGATTTCCTTCTTTCACTAGTGCATATTTATAACAAGGGTTTCTCCATTGTATATTATTCTATGTTTATTTGTATCGAATAAATTATCTTACTTCATTACATTTACATTGCTTCTCTCTTGTGCAAAGTTTTTTTTGGTTACAAGTGATCCTTGGGCTATTATAGGGTTGATCAACAACTCTTATAGGGCATGGCCAAAGTATAAGTGGAAATACTATAAAAATATGAAACCAAAGAGATATATCTCCAATCCAGGCACACTCTAGCAAACTTTGTGCTTGTCATTGTCCACACACAAAAGTTATCAAACAATTGACAATATCTTCCGATCCTCATGTTTCATCATGCACCCAAACTAAAAGTATAACATTTGAAGTAGTGCTTCTAGCTCCCATCACATTCAACCAACAATAGGTAAAGGTAGAATAAATTTTAAAAATGAATTATTTCCATACTTGAGTCTATTTCATTTTTTAAATATCCTCTAATCGATTTCACACTCAAACCACGTCATTTAATACATTTTGAACCCAAATAAATTTTGCATTTATCTTTCACTTATTCCTAGTTAATTTTTCTTTAACTCAAAACCTTTCACTTTCCAAAGTGAACTTAATACAATTTTTCCTTTTTAAATCAGCATTTTTCCTAGTTTACCTTCAATAAAGACAAACATATGAAGGAACATAAAATATGTTTTACACAATAATAATTCATTTTTAATTAAATCATATATTTCATTTTTCCACTTAACAATATGAAATATATTGCAAGGTATTAAAAACTACAAATTCTATTCACATCCAACATAAATTCATTTCACAATCACACAATAAAATATAAAAAATGATTAAAATAATTTAACTCTAATGTAAAGCACCTTATTCCTAAGGTGAAAACATAAAAAAATAAACTTGTTTCAAACTATCATATAAATCATTTCACAAACACTTAGCAACATTATAAAAGCAATTAAGTGCAATTAGTCATATTAACTCTCAAACAACCTAGGGAAACACAAACACATTTTATGGGTTTTAACACAACTCTGAATCTATAATTAATTGATCCAAATATAATCTCACAAGGACACATAAAACTCATCATAACTCACAATTGAGTGAAAAACACAATATTTTTACTCAAGCCAATTGTCTCCAATTTATCATTATAGGGTGAATAAATGTGCCTACATAGTCAATGAAAACATCAAATATATTTACACATCACAAGATAGTTGAAACATAGTATATAGAAACCAATGTGATATTATCCAATAGAGGATATCAAAATCTACATATAACCCAGAATAATCTAGCACTAGCATGATTAAGAATCATAATGATAAACTTAGTCATATAAGCATAATCACATATAGTAGTGAAAATTGTGAAACTAAAACACTTCAAAGGCTAAGCATAAAAATTCACCCATATGAATCCAAAGTGCATCCATACACCTCGATGACATTACAAAACATCATCGGTAAGTGTGATATTTGTAACAAATCTCAACCAAGCAACAAAATAAGCTAGAAATACTTATGGTTTTACATGACTAGGATAGTGAAAGAGACCACATAGACCTATAAGGTGCATGTCACTTTTCATAATTTTATTACTTTTGTGTTGTATTCAATATTAGTATCATAATACAATAGCAGGTTCAGTATAAACAGCATTCAAAATTGTCTATAACATGTTACTACAACCAAGAACAATAACTAATTGGACCCTATAACATCAACAATGCATTTTTTAAATTGAAAGTATAAAAGTTATATCCAAGAGAATAAAAAGTTTTTTATTAAACCTAAGAATTTTTTGGTCTTTTCAATGTGGAGAAAAAGTTCTAAGAGGGTCATCCCACAATAATGGGTCTCAAACTTGGGACATCCTGATTTTCGCTTGAAATTGCATATTTTTTAGAAAAATTAATGATTTAAAACTTGAGGGGCTCCATCTAAAAGGTTTTAATTGAAAAGGGTTATTAGATAGAGTGAATTTCGATATTATGGTTAGATAATTTATTTTCATAACATTCTAAGGATGATTTAGTTAGCTAATGATTTTAGTTTTCTTACATTATTAAATTATTACCTAATTGATATAGAGATATTATTCTAACTTTATCATTATGAATGGACTTTGTGATATTATGAATCATAAACAAATCATATGAAATGTTGTTACAGGAACTATATATGAGTGATCATGATCATTGGACTTAAGTTATTGTAATGATTATTGTTTAATTTGGTATAATTATGTTGATTATTGTTTTGACTATAGTGTACTAGTGCTATTTTAAATATGTATGTGATTCCATAGTCAATAAAATTATTTGAAGCTTCTCAAGAAAACCATTGTTGTGTACTAGTAATACCTCAACCTAATCCTATGATGGAACTAAAGTCTTAATTGTATGAAATGTGCTAAAATGTAATGTGATTTTTTAATTTGTTGTTCTAGGTGACTTATAGTCTTTTCCTCATTATTTTTTTGTAAAATTAAGTACTTGAGATGTTTACCTTTGGGTTGGGTACCTATTTATGTATAAATTTTATGTTTTTTTGTGAAATTTTGACCCTTCCTATCTTCCCTAGGAAGAAAATAGCGAACATCATTTATAATGGGAAGGTCAAGAGTCACCTCCTCTTGGGAAGAGGAAGAGCCATCTTACATTCTCTATTTGGATTTCTTTTGTAGTGGGAAAATGTGGGTGGGTCAGATAGGGTGTGCAAAGGAGTCGTCCTTGTTTTTCTTTGTTAGTAAATGTTTATTCGATTGTTGGAGTGTACAAACAAAACTTTGGTTTGAAAGAAGAAAGATTTGAGTAGGAGATTGGAAAGCATTTCTAAACTCTCGGAAAGCTATTTAGCTTTAGCTCTTTTAACTCTTGTAAATTAGTTACAATTTAAAATTTTATTCAATTTTTATTTTATTTGTGAATGAAATTTCTTGTGATTTTTTTTTGTTTGGTGTATATGTATGTGAGTGGAAAAGGGTGTCTATGTTGGGTTCAACTCTCCAAATCAAATTGAGAGCAACACATGTGTGGGGTTGAGAGAGGTGTAACAAGCCTCCTTTGGAAAAGAAAATGCAATTTCCTTGCAAAGGAAATATTGGCATGTGTCATAAATGTTTATATTTTTTTGGTAATGTATTGAAGTTGTGGTGTAATGATGCTATGCAATAGAGAATTGGGTGAGATGATGATTATTGATGCATAGTTATCCAAAGATGATTGAGTGATCATGATTATGGGAGACACATATTTCTAATGTGGGGATTATCACAATAATATTGAGGAGATATGACATTATGGTTTTGTCCCCAACGGAGTGTCCCCTCATATTCCCCTATAAGAAGGATTTGTTTAAGATTCATATATATTGTTCAATCCTTAAAAAGATATGTTGATAGTTTATTCTTTGTGCATATTTATTTGTGTATGTTTTATTTTGTGAAAACCTAGTTTCTTGAGAACCTCCTAGCTCAGGGGTGGATTTTTAATTAAAACCTATGGTTGGGAGGAGAGAGATTCCTCCACTGGTTGCATGCACATATTATTCATTATATCTAAATTTATAGGAGAATTTTAGAAGCAAACAATAATATTTGAAAGAGGATTAATTAAAACCTTCATGTGATATTGATTAATACTATTTGATTGCCAAAGAATATGTAGGAATGAATTTATCGTTGATCTTTAATTTGCGGTATAAAAAAAGAAATGATAAATTTTGTAGAAATATTGTGTTGAAATGAGAAATTTTGTACACATCATTTTGTTGTTATGTATATTTATTTCATAAAAAAATGTTTATGTTTTTTCTTAATAGGTGTTCATAAAAAATAAATTTATGATGCATGCTAGTAATTCTTTATTTTTTATTCCTTTGTTTCATTTGATTGAAAATTATAATGATGGCTCTCTGACATAAGTTATTGGAAGTTAATTTTTTGTATAATCCTTATTTATATTTTGAAATATTACTTGTAAATCATCTTATACGAGTGCAAACAAAGAATTTGAGTTAGAAAATAACATCATTTTTTTATGTTTATATTACAGAAAAGAAAATATATCAAATTGAAAATTATTCTTTACATTCTATTTTTCTTTTCATTGAGGTGAAATGGTTTTGAAGGGACTAGAAACCCTATACATCAAAAAGACTAACGCAAACTGAATACAATAGCATCCCAAAAGGGACTAAGACATGACTACAAGTAGGATGCTAAGCTTAAACCAACACGGCTACAACCAAAGCCTTAAACAAAAGAATTCCCAAGGATCAAGCCTAAATAAAGTTAGACCCAACTATATTCAATCTCACACCCTTCACTCTAGTGTGAGATTTGGAGATAAATTTGGGAGGACCTTTCTTTTTCCTTTGTATAATTCTCCAAGAAATATTATCTTGCAAGTCCTTAGATTTGGGAGAAGTGGGGGTATTCCCCCTAAGAGGGTTTATTTAGAGTAGCTAAATGTCAAATAACTATCATGAGAGAAAATTGAAGTTGAAAAAAGTCAATGGAATAGTAGACTAAGCAATCAAAGTAGACGGTGGGTGGAACTCACTAATGGGATTGTATGAAGCAAAAGGAGAGGGACTCACCAAAGTCGCACCAAATGCACAAGAAACCTCCTCAAGAACCACAAGGGAATGCAAGGAGAGGAACCAACAACCTAATAAGACTCATCTTGAGAGGAATCATCAACCAAGAAGCTAGAAGCATGAATACTCAAGTGATCCGCACAAACATTCCTCCACCAAGCCATCACACCCTTGCAACAAGAGAGTGGGAAATCAAAATTCAAGTAGTCAATAGCAAGCAATATCTATATCTCAAGGGGAGACCCTCGTAGTCAAGTATTGAGTCCAAGGCCTATCCCCCATCATCCAAACAATATATGTGTGAAGAAAATCATAGATATCAATATCAACTAGAATACCAGAAAGCATAGAGTGGCCCATGTAGGAAGTAGTAGAGTTAACTTTCAAGAAACGACTAGTAGCATTGTTAGTGGCCTGATACCAAGAATCTTCCCAAAATTGGAGAGGAATATTCGGAAGACAAACCCATACAAATATAACATTGAGAGATTTAGAATGAGGGTTGACCAAGAGAGAGTACTCTCCCCACATCCAAAGCTTATTGTCAAGCACCAAATCCCTATCCTTTGAAGAAGCAAAAGATGTAATGAAGAAACCCCTAAAACAAGGGAAAATCTCAATATTACCATTGATGAGAGGCTTCCAAGAATTCAAGATCCAATTGTGTAAATCAAGAAGGGAGGGCCAAAAAAATTGGATCTACAAACCAAGCTTCAATGGGGATAAAAATCTTCTTGTAAAACACCTCCTAACCACAAACCACCATAAGGGAGGATTGTGCATAAGGGCCACAATTTATCTCACATAGGAGATGCAGGAACCCCTAATCTCGTAATGATTACATAGGACTATTGGCCACTAGAACTCAAAGAAACAACCTTCACTCTAGCAACAACCCAATCACCTAAAAATCCACCATCATTGAAATAGAATTTGGCAAAGGCTTGGCTTTATTACCATCACCAAAAATCAAACGAACCCCAACACCGTAATTGAAGAATTTTGTGAAGACAACAAGGAACTTTCTCTCAACACAACTCTACCACTAATGGAAGGATTGCCACCAATGGTAGGCAAGATATGGGGAGCAGAAGGCTCCTTCATGCAGTGAGATCCCAAAGTAGTTTGAATGTCATCAAAAATACTTTTTGCATCACTAAATAACCAAAAACCCAATCCACTAGCAACTAAGTCACACAAAAAAACTTGACCAATACCATCACCCAAGGTCAAAAACTGTGAAGAAAAAAGCAAGGGATCATGTCCAATCATGATCTATCCCAAATGAAAGTTCTCTCGTTGTACATTCTATTTTGTTTCATATAAAGAAAATAATTAATCACATTTCCTTCTACTATTGTAAAAACCTAGAAATTAGAATATACACAAAAAATTATTTGCATGTTAATAATCTAAATTTGAAAGTTTAATTTTAGTGGGTGTATAAATATTTATACATATATTTTTTAAAATAAAAATGTTGTTGAAGAATGATAACATTATCACTACTAATTATAGTCCCGATTCATATTATAAACAAGTTTTCTTAATGGTGTGGTTGTTATGGGTGTGGGGTTTGGGAGGCCCCAAACCGATAGTTGTAGCAAGTGTTTCTTATGGGACTTGGGATCCCCGACCTTAAAGGAATCATGGCTCCTTGGGGTGCCACCTCAAAGAGTCCTTCCCCTTAATTTTCGCTAGCAATGTCTTTCCTCTATTATTATATTAAAAAGATGTCATTATTACATAAAAAATTTAAAATATCTACTTAGTCAAAACAAAAGCAAAAAAATATTAAATATTAATCAAATTAAATCATACATTATTCTAGATTTTAATAGATCCATGAAATTTGTGTAACCATTAATATATAAAAAGAGAAAGAGGATAAGTCTGAAAGCCATTAATGCTTGGAGAATCTCTATTTGAATATTACCTATAAGATGTTAACTTTTGTGAACTAAAACTACGAACAATTCCTTGTGGAAATCCCTTGGATCCGGAGAAAAAATGAGATAGAATTTAGAGAAACACTGTAGAGCTTGCAAATATAGAAGAAAAAATGAATGAAGTACTTTTTTAAAATATTTACACTAGTTGTCAAGGTGCCCTAAAAATACGAGAATTATTTTTTTATTTGTTGATTTCTCATTTACTCACTATTTAAAGGATACACGTTTAGCTTTATTTTATTAATTTGTTTATTTGATAATTAAATTAGCTAAGAATGTTTTAATATCATGATAGTGTTAATAATGAGATAAGATTGGATTCAATTGTAGAAATTAGTTTTTAAGTTTTTGAAAATCTTGAATAAATAATAATTCAATTATTTGTAATTTTCTAAGATTTTTGTATTTTAAAGAGTCTAAATCAAAATTTATCGAGGTAGTCTATTTAATTATATTTCAAGTGATATTGTAATCTATTGAGTTTTTCATATTTTTAAATTTGATTTTTTATATTGCTATCATTCATTTTATTACGAGTTATTAAGTAAAATATTTTCAATATTTTGATACTCGTCATTATAATATTGAAGGAAATTTTGAAAAAAAAGAAAATTGCGTTATTCTTTAGTGTACTATCACCAAAAGAAAGTTTGGGCATAACATTTATAAGGAGAGATATATTTAAACCCTTTATGAGTTTTAGAAGAGGGCATAGACATCCATTTTTTTAAAGTTACAATTTTCTCTATTTCTTTCTCACAAAAATGATTATTGGTCCACACGAATTTCACTGGGTAAAAAATAATTGTCTATTAACTTCACTCTATTTTCAAATCATAGATGATTCTTCACTATGATATCATCAAATCAAGAAGTTAAGCAATTTTTTCATCTTGACAAATTTGTTCTTCTATATTTTTAAGATGTTAACCTCAACCCTTACTCGTTCTATTTTTAGTCTTATGATGAATTCGTTATCAAAATATCTAAGCTAATTATGAATATTTTGTAACTAAGTGCTTGTAGTTGTAATTGTGTAGGATTTTTTGCATCAAAATTTCATATCATTGTTTGATCCATCATCATAACATTCTCTCTTCTTCCTAATGATGGATCATGAAGTGTGATTTGAAACCTCGATACAAAAATTCCCACAATTAGAGCTAGAAGCACTCTCTTACATTCCCATAGACTATGGAAATATCATGTCCTTAACAGATGATTTTGTTGTTGACGTCAAGAAATATGAAGGAGACATGTCATCTATGAGATGGTGATCCTTGAAAGAAAGATGTTAATTGTACCCTAATGTTCATGGGCGAGCTTGTATGGCCAATATGAAGTACAAATATGTATCCATATCATAAAGATATTTTTAGTTTCTGATCAATAAATCTTTTCATAGATTTCTTGCAATGTTACACTAATTGCACAAAGACAAATTGCACAAATATTGTCTTTGATAGGCTACTTTTTTGTTAATGTTAGAAATGTTACAAGAAATATGATGGTGACCCTTGTAAAAAGATGTTAATTGTGCCCTAATATTCACTGGTGAACCTATATCGCATATAAACAACCATCCATATCATAAAGAAATATAAAGTTTCTTACTAATAGAGCATTTTGCAGATTTTTTACAATGTTATATAGGTACAAAGCTCAACCCCAAAAAAAACTTGGGCGTCTTTGAAAAACAAGAATGGGTTCCTCTACTATCCCCCACACCATAAAAAACAAGGCATTTGCAAAATGGTAATGTGCTCCCCACACCACCTCCACTAGAGGGGAAACATTTTCAAGACATTTCCCCTGTAGAGGGGGAGTATTTTTTATTGATAGATCCTTTTTGTAGATTTCCTATAGTGTTCCTCGGGGATGCACTCAAAACTACAAAAAGCATGGTGTTTGTAAAACAAGTACATGTCCCTCTAGTGTCCATCCCACCACCATCACCAAAGGGGAAACATCCTCAAGATCTTCCCTTTATAGAGGGGACATATTTTTTTGAATGATGGTCCTTTTTTAGATTTATTGTAGTATTCCACAAGGACACATTCCAAGCCCCAAAAATATGTTTGCAAAAAGATGTGTCCTATCATTCCCCACACCACAACCACTAGAGGGGAAACATTTTTTTGAATGATAGTTCTTTTTTAGATTTATTGTAGTATTCCACAAGGACACGTTCCAAGCCCCAAAAATATGTTTGCAAAAAGATGTGTCCCCTTATCATTCCCCACACCACAACCACTAGAGGGGAAACATCCCCGAGACATTCCCCTTATAGAGGTGATGTTTATGATATGACCCCCTATTGAGGTTGTTGAAGGGATAGGGAGGAGTCAGTTAGAAGGCATGGAAACTCCATTAACTTCCTCGAATGTCTCAAAAATTGAGGCATACCCACTATTTTTCTTTTCATGCTAACAATTTTGATTTATGTCAAAGCTTTGAATAAACAAGCAACATAATTTTAATTGTTGGCCTTGAAAGAAAAAAGGAATATTTACATTGTATTAGATGCAAAATAGACTACTAAAACAATTGTTTTTGTTTTTGTTTACTCATATGCACTCTCTAATCTTTAACTTTAGGAAGTTGGTGTTCAAATATTTCAAAAATTTGTCACTAACACCCCAAACTTGGTGGTAGAGATAAAGCAGCTTAGGGGTGGGGATGGTTAATGTTCAGTGCATAAATTGAGAGAATATAGCATGTATGATGAGGTCCTGATCTATGAGGGATGTATCCCCAAACCCACTCAGTGCTCTCTCTCTCTACACATATATATATATATATATATATATCTCTTTGTGTGTGTAAATGAAACTGAAATTATGAAATATAGCATGTAAACTGGAAAAACATTAGATTAAATTGTAAAATATAGCAGCATGATGAAGGTCCTGTCCGTTCCGAGGGACATGGGTGTTGTCCCTCACACCTCTTCACTGCACATATGTGTATGTATATATGTACATATGTATGTATATACATAGATATATGTATATGTATGTATATATGTATATTATAAGTACGTGTGTGTTCTTTAAAGATTTGGTTAAAATGAGGACAAAAACATTGGGATGAAATTATGGAATATAGCATGTACATTGGAAAAAACATAGGGATGAAATATGTATGATGAAGGTCCTTGTGGTCTATGAGGGGTGTTGTCCCTCAAACCTACTAGGGTCTCTCTCTCTCTCTCTCTCTCTCTCTCTCTCTCTCTCTATATATATATATATATGCGTGTGTGTGTGCATGCAATGAAATTATAAAATGTAACATGTACGTTAGAAAAAACATTGGGATGAAATTGTGAAATATAGCATGTATGATGAAGGTCCTTGTGGTCTATGAGAGGTTTTGTCTCTCAAACATACTAGGGGCTCAACCTCCCCCGCGCCTCCGCTCTCTCTATAGCCAGCCACCATCCAAAATTTGGATCCATGGTCCCCATCCTAGAATCTGTGGAATATACATTTCATGTCCTACTTGATGTGATACTTGGTGCTTGCGTAGATGAAGGTCCTTGTGGTCTATGAGGGGTGTGTGAGATATAGCATGTATGATGGTGGTCCTTGTGGTCTATGAGGGGTATTGTCTCTCAAACCTACTAGGGGCTCAACCTCCCCATCCCTAACCCCTTTCCCCCACCAGCCCTCCCCTCCCCCTCCTCCTCCTCTCTCTCTCTCTCTCTCTCTCTCTCTAGCCAGCCACCATCCAAAATTTGGATCCATGGTCCCCATCCCAGAATCTGTGGAACATAGATTTCATGTCCTACTTGATGTGATACTTGATGGTTGCGTAGATGTTTACAAACAGCTTTGTTGCTCGAACAAAAATATCTTGTGCAACATAACAAAAAGTGTAACAGCAGTAACAATTCCTGCACCGTAAGTCACTTCTGGTATTCAACAAACAATATAAATGAGTATAGTTATATTTGTAAATAATTGGAAAATATTATTTTATTGAAAGAAAGATGCTTATCTTGCACATAACTAAAGCAATATAAATGCACAACATATATAAAGTAAGAACTCGAATTTATACCATACTGTACAGTGAACAAATACCATGTAGTACCGGTGAAATTGATGGAAGGGAGCTTTCTTGATGGGTTGGAAACGAAAGACTTTATGCATCAACCTCTCCCTTGTCCATTAATCGATGACTATGGCGAAAGGAAGAAGGAATCAATAATAGTGAAAGTCTTGGGATTACAAATACAACCAAATGTATCTTTGGAGATGAACCTTTAATACAGAGAGACCTGGTACCAGAAACTGGACACGAATCTATGTTACTCTACATTTTAGTCACCAGAGAACAATGCTCAAGATTTCTTAAAACGATCCTGGCAAAAACTTTGGCCTGAAGTGGTGCAGTTGCTGCTGCAGCTGCAGCCCTAAGAACACGCCCAGCTCCTGCTTTTTGCAGAAGACTTGCATGATGCATAGTATGCCTTCCTCCAGGCATGGTGAACTGCACTCACAAAATACAATTAAGCAAAATGTTCAGCTCATTAATTACCAACCATTTACATGTTAGCATCTCAGACGATTTAATAATTTCAAAATCATGCCCAAAATACCTGTAAAAGTGCAAATGCAGCACATGCTCTCAAAACTGGGGAAGTATTCCGTATCATGGTTACAAACCTACCCACCTCAGCACCACTGCAAAAATCAGGTTACAACAGATTATTATCCTGAACAAAAAGAAAGCAACCACTGTGAAACCAAAACAAGTTATAATAATGTTAAAGTTTGAATTCATATTCCCAAAACTAATATTATTAGATTTGAATTCATATTCCCAAACCCAACTACAATAGTTTCCTATTCGATTTGGATTTTTATTTTTTAAAATTGTTTTTATTTTAAGCAGTATAAAACCTGCTGATTCAATGCTGGCACAGCTGGGATTTCACCAACTAGCATGATAGAAGTCAGCTTGTAGAATGATTTTCTTAATTATAGTTATAGTAGAGATGCACTGGAAATTGCCACAAAGACCAATTAACGCAATAATCAGATTATGCCAGAATTGTTTTGACATGCTCTTAAGAGTCTTTACTCTTCAGTAGTTCTAATACTGAATGATATTTTTGAGCAAGGCACACATATCTTCCATTCCAATCAGATAATCCAAAGCATAGTTGGGTTTGCAACTGATCTTGCTTTACAATCATGAACCAAGTAGGACACATCCTTCCATTCCAGTGAAATCTCCCATTTTCCTAATAAACTAACAATCATTGTCTACAAGATGAGGAATTCTAGAAAAACATTTAGGTCTTCCAAAGTTTGCCTGTTACCATGACACATCTTGAATATCAGTAGCCAATAATAAAGTTTCATCAGCAAATTTAAAATAACTGTCTTCAAGATCTTCCATCTACTGGCCAATTGGTACACATGGTATCACTGAATGGTGTCACATAAATGCTATCACAACTCATGGATAATAAAACCAAATGTTTTACTAAGGAAATTGCCAGAAGATGCATCCAAAAAGATGTCCAATCAATTCAGTTAATAATGAGCTGTTAGATCTCAAATGCATGTAGCCTTTGCTACAGATTATTGATCTGATAATTGAATAGTGTAAAGCAATCTAGTTTATATGAAGAATGATTCTGTCCATTTTTCCATTATACCATTCAAACGTTGAGATCAAAAACAGATATAGATGGTAAAAAATAGGCAATACAATCACAATAAAATACAAAAAATTCATGATGAAATTCAATCATTTTCACTAATAGACAACAAAAAAGTAAAATCAAATTGCTTTTTTGATGTTATATTATTCAAGTTGGACTAAAACTATGCTGATGACTGATTTGCAAGTCCTAACCAAACTCTTTTTCTTTTACACACAAAAGAAGTTCTGATTAGATAAGCAGGGATTTTGAAAGGGCCCTGATCCCTTTTACATCATGAAAGATTCAGCAATAAGGCCAGCAGGACAAGGAACAACCATCAGATGAGACAGCCCAACACAGCCAAAAAGACAACCAAAAACAGAGTGAAACACAGCAGGAGATACCACCCCACAAAACCAAGTCAAGGTGGTTTAAAGAATTGTTCCAAAGATTTTTGCTGAATCATAATACAGGGATTCCTCTCCACCAATCTTTTCAGCTTTTTGTTACAAGGGGAGGAAACAAGACCACCATTAGAATCAGCCAAGCCCAAAGAATCAACAAAGGGGTCCAACTTAGAGGGATCATCAACAACATATTCTGAATCTCTTGACATATAGTGGAGTCTTCCACAACATTTGTCACATTTTCCTTTTTCTTCCAAACAGCGTGTTGCTTCTTCTTCAAGCAAGTAAAGGAGGCATGACCCACTTTTGCACAAGAAAGACAAATAATCAGAGTCTTCATATCAACCTGCTGCACCCACTTACCAAATTTAGAAGATAAAGTAATTTTAGCGGGAAGAATACAGTTATTCTCCACTAAAACACAAAATCTAGCAGCCAACAGACGCTTCATTGATTTAGTGACCTTATCTGTAGTACAATATTGACCAAAGGAATTAGCAATACACATGAAAATCTGTTTATTCCAAAAAGGCAGCCCTGGCAAACAAACCCAAATAGGAAACTCAAAAGTGTTTGTCATTGGGTTGAAACTAGGGAACCACATTTGGAGACAAAGGCCATTCAAGCCAAGAAACCAGGGGCCCTCATGAGGGACCCTAGAACAATCTTCAACGTAGGGACAAGAAAACAGAAAGAAACTATTACACAATGCAATAATCTCAACTCTAATCTTCCAAACTCGAAGAGCCCATCTTCTAACAGCATGGATATTAGGACCACAGAATCTCCCAACCAACGAGGTCTTAAGCCAGTCCAAAGACTCATCTGTAACTTTATAGTCAATCTCCATCTGCTGATTAGACAAGTCACATACCTCCTTAGTGTAAAACTCCTCCAAAGCGGGGGCAGTAACAGTTGAAGAAGCAGAAGCAGTCTTGCACAAACTCTAAACCGCACTAGCCAACCCATCAGTGGGAGGCTTAGAGATCGAAGGGGTCAAGGGAGAACCAACATGAGCTTCAAAAAGAGGAGAAATAGCATCCCCCTCTTCAACTGCAGGGAGAAAAATCCCTTTTTAAGACCCATCGTAGGTTTGGGAGCAAGAACAACCACCATATGAGAAGGGGTTGAAGCCCCAAGAGAAACAGCCTCACTAGCGCCACTAGCAGGAGAAGCAACCGCCCGCCCCTGAGCTCCAGAACCAACACAAACCAAGCCTTCTTTCTTTTGCAAGCAACAAGCAACCTCCCCACCAGCAAGAGTGGGATCCTCCACTCCATAAGTGCTCTGCAGCAAACTATCCTGAAGAATAGGAGCATTTTGAGTAAGGAAACCCTTACGTATCCCAGAAAAAGGAGAATAAGACTCCACATTCTTCCCTACTTCCTCACACCCCTGCAACTTCCTACGAGCTTCTAAGAGGATATCAAGAAGGAACTCCTCTTCCTCATTAGGAAGATCATACTCAAACCCAGTATTCAAGCCAGATCCATCACAGGAAAAAGGGGAAAAAATTTCTTCAAGGGTGCGCAGATCCTCATCTGAAACATCAGTATTTTCCATCTCCCAGCCCTCATCAGTTTGGAAACCCACCTCTTCAACTTCCACATCAAAGGCATCAAAGCTTGCAACCAAACCCTCATCACCAAAAATAGAGTCTCCTCTGCTGCCAACAAACCCACTAGAGGAGCCAACCACAGTTTGGGAGAGCACATCTCCCACAAAGACCTTTGCTCCATCACCAGCGCCGACCTCTTCAACCTCCACAGCTCCATCAGCATCTCTGTCCTCTTCTTCATCTTCAGCACACACCACAGTTGTGTTACATCGCCTCTTCAGACCAGACTTCCTTGCTGCACTGTTGCCCTTACTCGCTGCTCCATTATTTGTTGTGCTAGCTCCATTCATCGCTGCTCCGCTCATGCTCAAAAATTTCAAGTTCACACAAAAGAAGTTATCTTTAAAAATCCTCCAAATAACATACTATCAACTTATAAAACACATGGGTCTAGAAATTTAAGAGAGAGGTCATAGTTTTAAACAAAATCACATCATAAGTGTCAATAGGTCGATACTCAATAGTAATTTATCACCCACCATTCTAACTCGCATAACTTCTATCCATGTCAAGAAAACCAATGTATTTGCCATGCACACCATCCATAGCAAGCTTCATTCATACACCAATATTTCTTTGCTGACACATTACATGGGAGTGGTTGTTGTGGAAGGGCTTTCATAACCCTTTGGCTCTTTAATTAATCAGTTCCAACCCAAACCATCTCCCCCTAGCCACACCTTTGAGCCAAGCAGAGGCATTCATCCCTCCTCTCTAACTCCTCACAGATCCCAGTCCATCAACAATCTATCTAACTTGAGACTACTTGTCTCAAATAAGAAAAACCTATTCTGTAAGGATGGCTTATTCAAATCTATCCAGCACCACACCCAAAGAAAAACCATGACCCTCATTCATCTCATAAAAACAAAATTGTTGCTACCAAAAGAAAGAAAACTCTCCTAAGGTAAAATTCACCTTGGATCACAAGCTCTAGATGCTGAAAAAGAGAGCTTCTACTTTACAAGTTCATGGGTGTTGTCCTTGGACCTAAGACTCCTGATCTTGGATTCAAGAGAACTGACAGCTAGCTAGAGCAATTGATATCCTGATAATGCCAAAGGGCTATTTTATTTCCATCTCCTCCTTGAAACAAGAAAGTAATCAAGCTGTCCCGGGTGGCACCTAGTTCATGATAAAATATAGTCTTTTAATGAATCTATGGCCACCTATCTTCAACCCAACTGAGAATATACCAAGTACTATTCTTGTTTGAATTAGGCTTCCCCTCCTCCTAGCTCCATACCAGTAGGATCATTACATAGGAAGATAGGAAATGTCATTGGAGAACATATTAGAGCTTCTCATAGAGATGTGCAGAAACCATTGTGAGATAGGATAATAAGGGATATCAGAGGATTGAGTAGGAGCACCAAGAAAATTCCATCTCACTGTAGGTTGTCACAAAGCGTGGCCATCTAGCAAAAGTTAGCCACTCACACCCAGAGCAAGAACAACAGCAACCAGCAACAAATCAAGAGCAGAAAATCAATCAGATACATAAGGTACCACAGGAACAGTTACCCCAAAAAAGGACAAAATGCAACCACCAAACATTCTTGGGATAGGTCCAAAAAACAAAAGCAAGAAACGAAACTAAGATAAATTCCAACAAGCCTATGTAATGAATAACAATGAAGCAATCCCATCAACCCAACAGGTTTGCCCCTTCAAACCACTATGAGGCTCTTGCTGAATCAGAAGCGAAAAAATATATGAGCTTAACACCAACATATATCCTCAGTTACAGCAAAGGATCAGAACAATCTACATTGTAGCAGACCCAACAAAGTAACAGGAAAATCCAAAAGTTACAGCAAAGAAAAAGCACATAATTTCTGCAGTTAGACACCTTTAAGCAAATACTCCGTCTAGAACCGCTTGATGCAAACCTTAAGGTGTCATATTGCACACAAGAAGTTTTCATGATACTCAATTCAGTTAAAAAGAGAAAATCAACAGCAAGATTGTTAGGCCTTTAAGAACCCAGGTCTGTAACACTGAAGACCCTAAAAATTTTCTAAAGAAAGTCAAAGGATCCTTGGACGAGACCATGACTTCTTAATACATGTTTTCTCACAGAATATCAGAGGCTGCGGTGTGCCCAATAAATGCCAATGAATAGGATTTATTTTAGATGCTTGATTGATTCTTTAAGTTTGGTAGAGTTTTGTGGACTTAAACTTGGAACTTGAAATCTGTTTTGTAAAATCCACCAGTCTAATATATGGATATCGTTGTTGCTCATGCTTTATTACTATAATACAATACTTTTGAATTTCATTAAAATATTACGATGTCCCAAATTTTTGAAAGCATTCTCATTTCACTTGCTGCATATGCTATATATCACCATGTCTTGTATAATTTGCATCTGTAACTTCATCATCCATTGCTGTGATTTGCTGTCAACACAACAGTTATCTTACTCATAACACCTCACATCTACCAAAGATACATACTAAGATTCATTCATCATAATCTAAGCCAACCACACCTCAATCAGCAACCATCAAATAAAAATTACCAATTACTACACCATAGTTTTACAAAAGATTTGCAGTTGTCATACATGTTCCTCCATATTGGTTATCATATCATAGTCCAGGAAAGAAGTAAATAAAAATCATCCTTGTCACCAAAAAGCTCACTCATATCTGTATGTTTATTAGTAAATCATCCTTGTCACCAAAAATCGCACTCATATCTGTATGTTTATTAGTAAATCAATTCATTCATCACTACCAAACAACTAATTTTCAACCAGTCCCTTAGTATTGTCCTTACCATCTCATTATTACATGCTTTTCATTCTTTAAGGGTTTGTTTCACCAAAGTAAAAGTCATCAAATTCTATCAAGTCCTTATCATTCTCCAATTAGCAAATAATCCTTATCATCCTCCAATTAGCAAATAATCTTAGCATTAAGGAGTCTCTTCACGTAATAATTAAAAATGCTTTGGTAAAATGGCAAGTGGCAAGGAGAGAATTAAGGCATGAAAGTATCTGCAACCAAGAGAAAGACACAGTGATATGCACAGAACAATAAAGAATTTGACAATTTCCACTGGGAGATCAAAAGAAGACAGAGGAATGGGGAAACTGTGACTGTAGCATACTTGCAGCCGTGACAGCATCTTCCATGTAGCCATGACAGCAGCTTTCATGCAGCCAGGAATGTAGTGCACCTACACCAGAAAAGGACAGAGTCCCTGCACAAGTGGCAAGCATTGACTCTTCAACCAGACAGATGGAGTTTGCAGAGTCAAATAACTTAATCCGCTCGTCCTTTTTTTCTCAACAAATTTCTTATGAAGATGATGTATTGTCCTCATTGGAATGTTCTTCCTACCTGCCTGAGATTCAATTTCGTAATCTTATTGTCATTCTAAAATAAGACATCCTCGTGCTGTATGATCGGGAGCGATTGGATGGATGTGGTAGTAGTTATATAATAAAGGAAATAGATAGATATAACAAAGATAAAGCTAAGCACTCTAGAATGATACAAGTAACTAATAAATGTAGAAGCATATATAAATGTAATAGATTCCATTGAGTTAATAGAAGATTGAATTTATGTTTTATGATATCTTTCACTTCCAAGTTCCAACATGTCATGAGTATTCTAAGCATTCTGATTTAGTCAATAGTTTATTTAGAGGAGAGAAAGGTGTGGTTTTACCCAAGCAAGGGCCCACTTGAGGTGGACTGCAGCTAGGTCTTCATCTTGGTTAGCATATATTGTGTCTTAGTGAAGTCTACCAACCTCCAG
>VDFB02292711.1:0-47232 GCA_007258455.2 Sequoia sempervirens
TTTTCACTAATAGACAACAAAAAAGTAAAATCAAATTGCTTTTTTGATGTTATATTATTCAAGTTGGACTAAAACTATGCTGATGACTGATTTGCAAGTCCTAACCGAACTCTTTTTCTTATACACACAAAAGAAGTTTTGATTAGATAAGCAGGGATTTTGAAAGGGCCCTGATCCCTTTTACATCATGAAAGATTCAGCAATAAGGCCAGCAGGACAAGGAACAACCATCAGATGAGACAGCCCAACACAGCCAAAAAGACAACCAAAAACAGAGTGAAACACAGCAGGGGATACCACCCCACAAAACCAAGTCAAGGTGGTTTAAAGAATTGTTCCAAACATTTTTGCTGAATCATAATACAGGGATTCCTCTCCACCAATCTTTTCAGCTTTTTGTTACAAGGGGAGGAAACAAGACCACCATTAGAATCAGCCAAGCCCAAAGAATCAACAAAGGGGTCCAACTTAGAGGGATCATCAACAACATATTCTGAATCTCTTGACATATAGTAGTCTTCCACAACATTTGTCACATTTTCCTTTTTCTTCCAAACAGCGTGTTGCTTCTTCTTCAAGCAAGTAAAGGAGGCATGAACCACTTTTGCACAAGAAAGACAAATAATCAGTCTTCATATCAACCTGCTGCACCCACTTACCAAATTTAGAAGATAAAGTAATCTTAGTGAGAAGAATACAGTTATTCTCCACTAAAACACAAAATCTAGCAGCCAACAGACGCTTCATTGATTTAGTGACCTTATCTGTAGTACAATATTGACCAAAGGAATTAGCAATACACATGAAAATCTGTTTATTCCAAAAAGGCAGCCCTGGCAAACAAACCCAAATAGGAAACTCAAAAGTGTTTGTCATTGGGTTGAAACTAGGGAACCACATTTGGAGACAAAGGCCATTCAAGCCAAGAAACCAGGGGCCCTCATGAGGGACCCTAGAACAATCTTCAACGCAGGGACAAGAAAACAGAAAGAAACTATTACACAATGCAATAATCTCAACTCTAATCTTCCAAACTCGAAGAGCCCATCTTCTAACAGCATGGATATTAGGACGATTACCACAGAATCTCCCAACCAACGAGGTCTTAAGCCAGTCCAAAGACTCATCTGTAACTTTATAGTCAATCTCCATCTGCTGATTAGACAAGTCACATACCTCCTTAGTGTAAAACTCCTCCAAAGCGGGGGCAGTAACAGTTGAAGAAGCAGAAGCAGTCTTGCACAAACTCTAAACTGCACTAGCCAACCCATCAGTGGGAGGCTTAGAGATCGAAGGGGTCAAGGGAGAACCAACATGAGCTTCAAAAAGAGGAGAAATAGCATCCCCCTCTTCAACTGCAGGGAGAAGAAATCCCTTTTTAAGACCCATCGTAGGTTTGGGAGCAAGAACAACCACCATATGAGAAGGGGTTGAAGCCCCAAGAGAAACAGCCTCACTAGCGCCACTAGCAGAAGAAGCAACCGCTCGCCCCTGAGCTCCAGAACCAACACAAACCAAGCCTTCTTTCTTTTGCAAGCGACAAGCAACCTCCCCACCAGCAAGAGTGGGATCCTCCACTCCATAAGTGCTCTGCAGCAAACTATCCTGAAGAATAGGAGCATTTTGAGTAAGGAAACCCTTACGTATCCCAGAAAAAGGAGAATGAGACTCCACATTCTTCCCTACTTCCTCACACCCCTGCAACTTCCTACGAGCTTCTAAGAGGATATCAAGAAGGAACTCCTCTTCCTCATTAGGAAGATCATACTCAAACCCAGTATTCAAGCCAAATCCATCACAGGAAAAAGGGGAAAAAATTTCTTCAAGGGTGCGCAGATCCTCATCTAAAACATCAGTATTTTCCATCTCCCAGCCCTCATCAGTTTGGAAACCCACCTCTTCAACTTCCACATCAAAGGCATCAAAGCTTGCAACCAAACCCTCATCACCAAAAATAGAGTCTCCTTTGCTGCCAACAAACCCACTAGAGGAGCCAACCACGGTTTGGGAGAGCACATCTCCCACAAAGACCTTTGCTCCATCACCAACGCCGACCTCTTCAACCTCCACGGCTCCATCAGCATCTCTGTCCTCTTTTCATCTTCAGCACACACCACAGTTGTGTTACATCGCCTCTTCAGACCAGACTTCCTCGCTGCACCTTTTGCCCTTACTCGCTGCTCCATTATTTGTTGTGCTTGCTCCATTCATCGCTGCTCCGCTCATGCTCAAAAATTTCAAGTTCACACAAAAGAAGTTATCTTTAAAAATCCTCCAAATAACATACTATCAACTTATAAAACACATGGGTCTAGAAATTTAAGAGAGAGGTCATAGTTTTAAACAAAATCACATCATAAGTGTCAATAGGTCGATACTCAATAGTAATTTATCACCCACCATTCTAACTCGCATAACTTCTATCCATGTCAAGAAAACCAATGTATTTGCCATGCACACCATCCATAGCAAGCTTCATTCATACACCAATATTTCTTTGCTGACACATTACATGGGAGTGGTTGTTGTGGAAGGGCTTTCATAACCCTTTGGCTCTTTAATTAATCAGTTCCAACCCAAACCATCTCCCCCTAGCCACACCTTTGAGCCAAGCAGAGGCATTCATCCCTCCTCTCTAACTCCTCACAGATCCCAGTCCATCAACAATCTATCTAACTTGAGACTACTTGTCTCAAATAAGAAAAACCTATTCTGTAAGGATGGCTTATTCAAATCTATCCAGCACCACACCCAAAGAAAAACCATGACCCTCATTCATCTCATAAAAACAAAATTGTTGCTACCAAAAGAAAGAAAACTCTCCTAAGGTAAAATTCACCTTGGATCACAAGCTCTAGATGCTGAAAAAGAGAGCTTCTACTTTACAAGTTCATGGGTGTTGTCCTTGGACCTAAGACTCCTGATCTTGGATTCAAGAGAACTGACAGCTAGCTAGAGCAATTGATATCCTGATAATGCCAAAGGGCTATTTTATTTCCATCTCCTCCTTGAAACAAGAAAGTAATCAAGCTGTCCCGGGTGGCACCTAGTTCATGATAAAATATAGTCTTTTAATGAATCTATGGCCACCTATCTTCAACCCAACTGAGAATATACCAAGTACTATTCTTGTTTGAATTAGGCTTCCCCTCCTCCTAGCTCCATACCAGTAGGATCATTACATAGGAAGATAGGAAATGTCATTGGAGAACATATTAGAGCTTCTCATAGAGATGTGCAGAAACCATTGTGAGATAGGATAATAAGGGATATCAGAGGATTGAGTAGGAGCACCAAGAAAATTCCATCTCACTGTAGGTTGTCACAAAGCGTGGCCATCTAGCAAAAGTTAGCCACTCACACCCAGAGCAAGAACAACAGCAACCAGCAACAAATCAAGAGCAGAAAATCAATCAGATACATAAGGTACCACAGGAACAGTTACCCCAAAAAAGGACAAAATGCAACCACCAAACATTCTTGGGATAGGTCCAAAAAACAAAAGCAAGAAACGAAACTAAGATAAATTCCAACAAGCCTATGTAATGAATAACAATGAAGCAATCCCATCAACCCAACAGGTTTGCCCCTTCAAACCACTATGAGGCTCTTGCTGAATCAGAAGCGAAAAAATATATGAGCTTAACACCAACATATATCCTCAGTTACAGCAAAGGATCAGAACAATCTACATTGTAGCAGACCCAACAAAGTAACAGGAAAATCCAAAAGTTACAGCAAAGAAAAAGCACATAATTTCTGCAGTTAGACACCTTTAAGCAAATACTCCGTCTAGAACCGCTTGATGCAAACCTTAAGGTGTCATATTGCACACAAGAAGTTTTCATGATACTCAATTCAGTTAAAAAGAGAAAATCAACAGCAAGATTGTTAGGCCTTTAAGAACCCAGGTCTGTAACACTGAAGACCCTAAAAATTTTCTAAAGAAAGTCAAAGGATCCTTGGACGAGACCATGACTTCTTAATACATGTTTTCTCACAGAATATCAGAGGCTGCGGTGTGCCCAATAAATGCCAATGAATAGGATTTATTTTAGATGCTTGATTGATTCTTTAAGTTTGGTAGAGTTTTGTGGACTTAAACTTGGAACTTGAAATCTGTTTTGTAAAATCCACCAGTCTAATATATGGATATCGTTGTTGCTCATGCTTTATTACTATAATACAATACTTTTGAATTTCATTAAAATATTACGATGTCCCAAATTTTTGAAAGCATTCTCATTTCACTTGCTGCATATGCTATATATCACCATGTCTTGTATAATTTGCATCTGTAACTTCATCATCCATTGCTGTGATTTGCTGTCAACACAACAGTTATCTTACTCATAACACCTCACATCTACCAAAGATACATACTAAGATTCATTCATCATAATCTAAGCCAACCACACCTCAATCAGCAACCATCAAATAAAAATTACCAATTACTACACCATAGTTTTACAAAAGATTTGCAGTTGTCATACATGTTCCTCCATATTGGTTATCATATCATAGTCCAGGAAAGAAGTAAATAAAAATCATCCTTGTCACCAAAAAGCTCACTCATATCTGTATGTTTATTAGTAAATCATCCTTGTCACCAAAAATCGCACTCATATCTGTATGTTTATTAGTAAATCAATTCATTCATCACTACCAAACAACTAATTTTCAACCAGTCCCTTAGTATTGTCCTTACCATCTCATTATTACATGCTTTTCATTCTTTAAGGGTTTGTTTCACCAAAGTAAAAGTCATCAAATTCTATCAAGTCCTTATCATTCTCCAATTAGCAAATAATCCTTATCATCCTCCAATTAGCAAATAATCCTTATCATCCTCCAATTAGCAAATAATCTTAGCATTAAGGAGTCTCTTCACGTAATGATTAAAAATGCTTTGGTAAAATGGCAAGTGGCAAGGAGAGAATTAAGGCATGAAAGTATCTGCAACCAAGAGAAAGACACAGTGATATGCACAGAACAATAAAGAATTTGACAATTTCCACTGGGAGATCAAAAGAAGACAGAGGAATGGGGAAACTGTGACTGTAGCATACTTGCAGCCGTGACAGCATCTTCCATGTAGCCATGACAGCAGCTTTCATGCAGCCAGGAATGTAGTGCACCTACACCAGAAAAGGACAGAGTCCCTGCACAAGTGGCAAGCATTGACTCTTCAACCAGACAGATGGAGTTTGCAGAGTCAAATAACTTAATCCGCTCGTCCTTTTTTTCTCAACAAATTTCTTATGAAGATGATGTATTGTCCTCATTGGAATGTTCTTCCTACCCGCCTGAGATTCAATTTCGTAATCTTATTGTCATTCTAAAATAAGACATCCTCGTGCTGTACGATCGGGAGCGATTGGATGGATGTGGTAGTAGTTATATAATAAGGGAAATAGATAGATATAACAAAGATAAAGCTAAGCACTCTAGAATGATACAAGTAACTAATAAATGTAGAAGCATATATAAATGTAATAGATTCCATTGAGTTAATAGAAGATTGAATTTATGTTTTATGATATCTTTCACTTCCAAGTTCCAACATGTCATGAGTATTCTAAGCATTCTGATTTAGTCAATAGTTTATTTAGAGGAGAGAAAGGTGTGGTTTTACCCAAGCAAGGGCCCACTTGAGGTGGACTGCAGCTAGGTCTTCATCTTGGTTAGCGTAGATTTTTGCATTTTCAATCTAAATATATTGTGTCTTAGTGAAGTCTACCAACCTCCAGCATTTGCATCAACCTGCAGCTTCTAGTGCTTAATTTCTCGTTTGTTTTAAAGAGCTTTCCAATACAAAGTAGATTTCCTTTTTGTGCACAAACATTTATTTTCTTAGTTCTGAGATTTCTAGCTTGAAACTGTGTGCAATCTTCTTACATAAACGTTTCGGATCATACTCCATGATCCATCATCAGGATGCTTTTTTGCACTTTCTTCTCTCTATCTGCAAAAAAGCATCCTCATGATGGATCATGGAGTATGATCTGAAACGTTGATGTAAAAAGATTGCACATAGTTTCAATCCAGAAATCTCAGAACTAATTGATCCTGGACTGTGGAAACTTTATGCTATTAATTTTATTTTTTTTTGGTTTTATAGCTTTAGTCCTTTCCCCTGTACACAACATTGGAGTCTCAATCCCCTAGGAACTTAATGTCGTACATATAATACCAACACCATGCCAAAAGATACATCCCTGTGTTGACATATAAATGAAGTAGTAACATGAACCAAAAGGTTGCTTGATTAATGGATAGTTTATCCATCATGTTGTGTGCGAGCCTTAGTTGTTCCAGGTTTAATTGGGAATTGATTGTGCTCCTAATTTTCCAATGGTTGTTGACACCCCTTCTTCCTCTAAACCTACCAAAAAGAAACAAAAAGTGGCTCAAGGAATAGTGACTAACACCAAGTACTTCAAAATCAGCTTCTAAGGTTGTCATGATTGAGAGTGATTTAGCTTGCAAGAAAGGACTTCCTGTTCATAGAATAAGTGTAGACTTTGCAACATCCAGCAGCTTTGGCTTCCATCCGAATGCAGAGTTGGCCTCTTGTTTCGAGCCTGCCGCCCAAGAGTTAGAAGAACCAATTCCTGCAACAGCAGGGGAAAACATGGAGTTGCAAGCCACCCTGAAAAATGTGAACAATTGGAAGCAAGGATTCAAGAGTACAAAAATAAAAGGAATGAACTAGATACTCTGGAAAAGATAGCAGAGGAAGAGATAGAGCATGCAAAAGCTGAATTAGTGTAGCCTACAATCGAAGAGGCACCATATGAGGACCAACCTACAACCATTGCCCCAGATATTCCAAACAATGAAACCAATATAACAAAATCAACCCAGACGGATGGACCCAACCTTTGAGACAATATTGTGGAAAAGGGATAGGGCCATACGGGTTATGAAGAATGTACGGACCCAAGAAAAGGAGCTAGAGGGCAAATTTAAAGAAGAGTTGAAAAATGAGGATGATGAAAAGGTTGAGAAAATGGCTCAACTTACTATGCAAATGATGGAATGTCACCCTTGTGCTAGGGTTTATGCTATATATCTGAAAGAGCAATGGCTCAGCTTCCAATTCATGAATATTTTATGTGACTTGTCTCCTAAAATAGATACACCTAGGTCATTTTCTAGAGCCTAGCAAAAAAACATCACTGAGCTATAAAGCCAATTGTGTGAATTCTACCTCCGTGACCTAACTTACTATGCAAATGGTGGAATGTGACCCTCGTGCTAGGGTTCATGTTATCTTTCTGAAAGAGCAATGGCTCAGCTTCCAATTCATGAATATTTTGTGAATTGTCTCCTAAAATAGATACACCTACATCATTTTTTAGAGCCTATCAAAAAAGCACCACTGAGCTATAAAGCCAGTTGTGTGAATTCTACCTTCATGACCTAGTTATACCATACTTTCAAAATGGAACTCCATTTTGTATGTAAGAGATGGTAACTAAAAGCATTTTGCTCTCTCAATAGAAATGAGAAAAAGAGAGGAGAACAAATGCAAAAATACATAGTGTGAGAAATATATTTCTGTAGAGATCACAGAAACTAAAAATCCAAAGTAAGTTGCACATGAATGGACACACCCAATGAATATTCCTATAGGAGCTGAAAAGATTCAACATGACCAAGTTGTGGATAAAACTATGTACCTAGAGTTAGCACCTCAAATTAGGAAGCAATAATTTGGTTACTACAAACAAAGGTGGCAAGAACTCAAACCTAAACTACAAAAAAAGGAACCATATTCCATGTACAACTACAGAGCAGTAGTGAGCAAGGAAAAGAGGTACATCAACTTGGCCAGATGACACTACCTTGGTTGAATTCCATTAGCCTTCCATCCACCTATGTTCTGCTTCGCCATTTCCCTGCTAATGAGGTAACAAAGTATATGATGTGATAGAAGAAGATGCAAGGTGAGACATGAAGGCCAAAAAGGGTTCTATGTAAAACAATGTGAAGGATCTACCAAGCCAATTGACGTCATCACTTTGTTTGATGTACGATCAAAGGCCTTAGTTGCTTAGGGACAAGCAACATATTGAGCTGGCCTCACAAAAGGGAAGAACAACAAAAATGTTTAAATGGTGTTTGTGATGAGCCTTGCTAGCTCACTGCTCAAACCCCTGTCTTTTTCTTAAGTCTATTTGTGTTTTTTAGTTTTTTAGAGAAATTTTGTAGACAGAAGAGAAGGGGCGCATCATATAAAAGCTCACAGAATGAAAACTTGAGCAAAACTAATCAAACTGAAATTGCAGAAGGTGTTTATTAGTATCAACAATGGATTTAAAACATACAAACATACCCGAAAGCCTCCAGATTTTTTATATAAAAATTCCGATCAAAATAGTGAAGAACTGACGAAAACTGGAGTAGAACGTTACAGATTGCAAAGTTTAATCTGAAACTAAAGCCAAAGAGAAGTAAAAGTAGGGCGCCCAAGATCATGAAGAGAGATCCTCAAAAAGAAGACGTTTCTCCAAAAAGCCAAAAAAAACCTTCTTTGCAAGTGCCACGCCCTTTCAAACAAAAAGAATCAGAAACCATCTCTAAAGGTGCGCCCAAACAGCCATGAAGCCTGCCATGGTGAAGGAAGAACAGCAACCAATAAACCCTCTGTTTCTGATGAAGAACACTACAAAAATCTGTTGAAGCACTGCAGAACTTCTGAAATGAAGCTCTCTAAATCTGCACTAATTCAGCTGATCTCTCACAACCTCACAAGTGCTCACACTGAAGAGATTTCGTTCTCCAATGGTGGATTTGCTGCAAACCTGATCACAGGCTGAAAGCAAGGGAAAAAACCTCCAAGGCAAAGTTGAAATATTCAAAAAGATGAGTTTCTCATTGCCCAAATCCCTTATAAAGCAAAGGAGGTAAAAACCTAAGAAGGCCGTACATTTTAGGGTTTTAGATCATTTAAATTTATGGAAATAAACTTAAGTCACTTTCCATAGTCTACTCTTTAATTTTTGGCGCCTCCTTTAAGTGATTAAAAGATATAACTTAAAATATTCACTTTAGACTTTATTTAAGTGATATAAGAATTATAAAGTCAATTTGACTTTATAAAAAGACTTTAAGTTAAAAATTAACTTAAATCACTTAAGTAAGCCTATCTCCCTCAATTCTCAACAGAATTCAGTGCCGTCAGAAGCAAAGAAACTTCTGTACTGCCAAGGCCTGCAATGAGCCTATCCACGATCTCAGAAAATGAAATTGACCGAACTCTCCAGAAGGTACCACTGACCCTCTAACCAAACCAGTTAGCCCACAAGGGTCCAAGAAAAGGGCTAACACACTGCATCAGGTGACTGACTAGAGTGGGGACATCACAGTGTTTGTAATGTAAGCTTTCTTTCTAGGAAAAGAAGCCTAGCAAGGCCGCACAAAGGGGTAGAACAACAACATAGAAATATGAAATAGGGGACCAACCACACAAGTGGTCAAGAAACTAGTACATATAAGTATATAACCAAGAAGGGGTAACAAGAACCCCAAATAGCAAATGTTGAGGAAAACTAAAGATAATCAAGTATCATTGTCTTGACTGGAGATGGGAAAGTCATTGGTACCCAAGACTGAAGGGGTCGATACAAGATTAGATAATGGTCATCAAGGAATATCAAGGATTAGGAGGGTCAACCAAGGTACTCCCCCTAGGAGCGAATATAACATCCAAGGCTGAAGCAACCCTTGTATCTACTCCTAAGGTTGGGGTATGGTAGGAGAAGAGTAGAGCTATGTCGATGAGAAGAAGCTAAACTACGCCATCAAGAAGAAAAAGCGCCATAATGCTAAGGAAGAATATGTCCAGGCAGAAGCGGTGAGAGAAATTATCTCATAGGTCTATATGTGTCAATAAGAGTAGTATCCAAAGGCCATTTAGAGCTACCAGTCTCCCAAACATGTTGGAAGGAGGTGATCAACTTGAGAGCTCTAGAATCCCAAGAGATGTTATGTAAGGATAAATGCTAAAGGATGGTGGCCTCTTGAAGATAAAACATTTGTCTAGATATCTAGAGAAAATAGAGATCATTGCCTACATCCTTGCACGAGCAATAGTATATGCCTCAAAACTCATAATAAATGGGCATCTAAAGATGAAATGCTTATCAGTATCTACTTCCGTGAAGAAGCAAGATGGCATATCCAATCAAGTTGAGAAATATGGTGGTTTGTCTCGACCCAGAGCTAATGGTTGCACACCGTCATTTGGCCAAGGAGAAACCTCAAGACATATGACCAATGACACTAGAGATACTATGGATGACATAAAATACCATCCTCCACATATAAGAAATGCTCGGCAGAAAAAGTAAGCTCTAGGCTAAGTGGCACAAGAGGGAACGTACCAGTGACTTCGACAAACAACTTGTGGATGTTCCTTCTAGCATCTCTAATGGTCTCCTTTGAAGTAAGGAACAAAGGAGGAGCATCCAAGGAATACACGAAAGGTGGTAACTTATCAATAGTGATGCCAATGGAAAAGAACGAACTTTTCTCAAAGTACCAATAATGAGAGCAAACTAATCCTAATTAAGCAATCATCTCAAAAGAACAAAGAGCTAAGTATGGATATCTATCACAACCAGAAGCAAAATCTCCCATGGATTTGAGTCTATGTATGTAGAAAGTAGGCCAAAAGATAATCTCAAGGTGCAATGGTTGGGTAGCAAATTTAGTTTAGACAATGTTCTCAGAAATAATTCAATTACATCTAATAATGCATTGTAGCATGAGTCTAGACCCTCTCAATACAAGCCCAATCAATGGATCCCAAGCTAGGCCACCAAATATTAGAGCCATACAAAATAATAGGTTTGACGATGATATTAAAATGATGTGTCTTTGAAGGGATATCTTGGAAATGGGTCCAAAAACACGAAGTCCAAGGCAAAGAGAGAGGCATATCCCTTGCAAAGATGCAAAGGTGAAGCAAGCTTCATGTTGAAGGAGGGACTAGAAAATAGGGTGCCCAAATATGTGTAAGTGGATACAGTCTCAAAGTTGGCCCCTTGTAAAAGATCTCAAATCTTAAAAGAAGACATTTGGAGATGTTGAAAATCATTACCTTAGTTTTACTAAGGTTTGACTACAAGCTCGTGAAGTTCACAAAAGTGAGCAAGGGCATCAAGTTTCCATTGTAACCCTTTTGGAAAAATGAGAGAGGAGAACAAAATCATCAATGAAAAATAAAATAGAAATAACCACCTTGTGTAAACTACACCCATCATTCATATGAGTATGTAGCTGAAAAGGCTACTCCAACTTGTCAATATAGATGCTAAAAAGGGTCTGAGAGCTAGGACACCCTTGTTTGATCCTAATGGTACTTCTCACCAAGTTGAAGAGACCATTAGAAGTATGAAGTGGCCAAAATAACTATCTCATAAAGCCTACACGCAGCAATAATTAGAGAATCAGAAATGCCAACATCACACATCTACTACAAAAGTGGGTGTCTTCGAATTGAGTTGAAGGCCTTCTTGAAATCTATGAAACAAAATATTGTGAAAGAGTGGTGGCAAGCCTCCTCAATAATAACTTGAGTGTAAAGATGTGGTCAATGATTTGATAATGTCCCCTAAAGTTGGCCTATTCGTGAGCATGAAGATTAACTTTAAGATTGTGGAAGAGTGGTGGCAGGCCTCCTCAATGATAGCCCGAGTATAAAGATGTGATCTATGATCTAATAACCTCCCTTGAAGTTGGTTTGTCCATGAGCATGAAGATTACCTTTCTCTAGTTACTCAAGAAACTAAATTTCTAACACAAAGCCCTAAAGTTTGGCAAAAGTATGGACAATCATGATAGTCTTGTAGTTTCCAAGACTAGAGAGATCCCTAAACTTTTAAATAGGATGAATTTTATGTTGAGACCACAACTAACGAATGCCTAAACAAACATTCGCATTGAAAATATTTACCCATAGTTTACACAATTAGTGAGTTGCCAAGTACTTGCCCTTTTTTTGTTTCACAAGTTTTGGCAAGGTTTACTCGTCGAATTTTTTTTCAAAGTCTCTTTGAAAAACTCGAATTTTTGTTTGAGTACTCAACAAGACTCGCCAAAAAATCAACAAGTTCTTCAAATTTAACTCTTAGTGCCAACAACATTTCAAAATTAAGGGAAAAAACATGGTTTAGACACTACAAAAACTCTAATCTTTTCACTTTACTAGTTTTTTTTTTTCCTTTTAAAAAATTATGAAAATAGTGTGCATCATGAAGGTTTTTAAAGTTTCAAAGGTCTTCATTTAGGCTTGATGGCGCTACCCCTCAACCCTGTTGGCGCTGCCCCCAAACCCTCACAATGGGGGCATTGTCCCCAAACCCCCAACAAACTCATTTGGAACATTTTGTAGCTTTATTTTGCATTAAATTTATATATATATTTCAAAAAATTATGTTTTCTTCAAAATTTAAGTGTTTTTTAAGGTGGAGTTCACCAAGTTTTTCCCAAGAACTCTCCTTGTCGAAATTTTGTCATGTTGAGTACTCTCTAAGTCCAAATTTGTGTACTTTAGCTTTACCAATGAGGTTAATGTCAAAACTTATATTGGCTTGTTTTCTTGGGAGAAGAATGAGACAAAAGCCTTTAGGGGAATGTTGAAGAGTAGTAAGGAGTAGAAGGTACTAAGAAGCAAGCAACCTATACTTCTTGTAATGGAAAAGACATTGATAATCTCTACAAATGAAGGGAATGAAGGGAGGGTTGCATGGAAGGGAAAATTGACACCTTTGATGGAAAGATTTGCATTCGTCATCAAACCACTAGTTCATAGGGCATGATCTATGGAGGCGAGGAGCTCAAGGAGTAAGTAAAGTGTGGGGACAAGATTCAGGGGCTTGATGAAGGAATTAAAAGATGGAGTTGACAATGGGAGGAGGGAGGGAATGAAAGTCAATCAAAAGAAGCGAGAAATAGGTAGAGTAGCAAAGGTATAGTCGCCTACAAAGTGGATCCAAGGGAATCTAGAAATAAAAGTGATGGGAGAAGGTACGCATTAGGAGTGAGAATTAGCAAAGGTGAAGGTCATCTTGGCATGATCAACGAGTGGAAACTGAGGGCAAATAATGAAATCACAAATGTGGCAAATGAGTGACATGTCAGTAAGAACATAGTCCATGACATTTACACCACCACCATGAGGAAAGCAAGTGAATTTTTAGAATCAACGAGGCAAGGGAGCCCATTGAGAATGTGGTGGCTCTGAGGCTCCCCTAATTTGAGATCTCTAGGACATGACATCAATATTATCATTAGCAAAAACTCTTTGTAAACCAAACTACACTTGATCCATTTCATGAAGACATAGCTCATCCTTTGTAAGATCAATGGGTGTCCGATGGGTCCCAGTATGGGTGTTAAAGTCACCCAAAAGAATGATATTGATAGCAATGGAGAATTTGGAAAAATCTAGACAAAGGTTCAAATAGGATCCCCATTAATGTGAATGACAAAAGGAGATGAGCTAGGAAGAAGTAACACAACAAAAAGGACAAGTCGAGAAGCAAGAGGTCCCCTATGAACCTAGAGCCACATATCTAGAATGGAGATAATTAGTGAATCTCTAGGCATGAGGCTATTCTAGATAAGGTAGGCCACCCCCCAAACCACGAACACCAACAAACCTATGAGTCTCATGATGAAAGGCCAAGATCCAAAAGTAACCAATGATAGAAGGGAGAGCTTGTTTAGAGCTCTCAATAGTCTCAATAAGGAAGTTGAGATCTTGCGAAGCAATAACATTCTGAAAAGTCCCTAAAGAAGACGATTGCAATTCCAACAAGTAATGGAGATGTCATTGCCACCCACCAAGACCCCAAGACAAAGTGTCAACAATCTACTTTTTGATTGTTTAGGAGGGTGAAAATCATGAATGACAACCCTACAATCCCTAATAACAATTCACTTGTCTTTCCTAGCAAAAACAACCTAAATACAAAGCTTTGTGAAGCTATTCCGCCTGAGATTGTGTGAGATTTGCATCAACATTGATTTTTTACAGAAGGGAAAATACTTCATTTTTTGTTCAAAGAGCTTGCACACATTGTCCTATAGTCTTGAATTGAATGGCAAGGGTGTTATCTGGTAGTGCCCAAGCATTGTTGAAGGAAATATCATTCAAGTCCAAAGATTCATGCAACCATTGAAACTCTGGACCTAAGGCTATTCTAGATGAGGTAGGCCACCCTTGAAAACCACGGGCACCACCAAACCTACAATTCTCAAATTGAAAGGTTGAGATCCCAATGTAACCAATGACAAGAGAGAGGGAGAGAGAGAGAGAGAGAGAGAGAGAGTGTGTGTTTAGGGCTCTCGTGGGTCTCAATACAAAAGACAAGATATTGGGAAGCAAACACATCCAAAAAGTCCCTATAGAAGACCATATAGAATGATTACAATTCCAACAAGTAATGGAGACACAATTGCCACCATTGAGACTCGAGGACATGTCATGTTAAAGGTCTAAGTTGTGACCACCCAAGAGGGGAAGAACCATGAATTGCAGCCCTTCAGCCCCTGATAACAGCTCACTTGTTGTCTTTCCTAGCAAAAACACCCAGAATACAAGCATAGCAAAGCTTTCCACCTAGGATCGTGCGAGATTTGCATCAACATACATTTTTTGCAAAAGGGAAAAGAGTTTCATTTTTGCTCGAAGAGCTTGCAAAGGCTCTCCTAGTATCCTTAATTGAATAAAAAGGATGTTATCCAGTAGTGTCCAAGCATTGTTGAGGAAGATATCATTCACGTCCAAAGATTCATGCAAGCAGACATGACCTACCTTTAGGGGATCAACTAGCATAAAGGGCCACAAACACAAGGGTTTAGTGCCTTAGTTTAATGTGTTTTTTCTTCTACAAACTTAGCTTGGACAACCATTTCCACAATTGGAGGTGCTTCTTGACCTTAACCACTTACACCCTTGAATTTTGTTCATCAACCTATTTTAGAATAAATGTGATTTCTTCTAGAAGGCATCAAATTGATTATCTCACTTGTTTTGACTTTCTAAAACCACTTCATTAAGTTGTTGGAGTCATGGAGAATCAGTTGGATTGGCTAGGGTATGTTAAAGTTTAGTAAATCTTGTTATCAAATCTATAATTACTTTATCTTTCTCTTGCAATAGTGCTTCGAACAACGCAAAATCCTATATTTTAGAGCTCAATGCCTTAAATCTTAATACACAAATGGAAATGCTCATATATTTCAATTTGGGAGTTAAAACCTTGTGATGGCAAGTAATAGATTTGTATGTAAGGGGAGCTTCATCATTCTCAATTGTAGAATTGAAGCTAAAACAAACCGAAGATGAGATTAAGCATTCGAAAATAGTGTCAAAATAGTTTTGATAATTAAGATCCCATGCAACTAAAAATCTCTTAAATTTCCTAGGCCACAACTAGGAATCACAAATTTTCGACTATCACAACTAGATATTTGGTTAAAAAGAGCAAGCCATGGATTTCTCATGTATACCCCCACGTGACCTAGGAAAGCTTACAATTTCTATTGTAAATGACCTACAAACGCCCTCAAGAATTGCACAGTTTAATCGAAACATGCTCTCAATTTATAGCAAATGCATCCACCCACAACACAGAGAAACCTTCACACAACAAATAAATCCTCAAGCAACCTACATCACAAAGAAATCTTCATGTAAAAAAAAATGCACATGAAAGTCTTCATGCAACAAAGAATGCACATGAAATGCCTCATGCAAAAAGAAATCCTCTTGCAAAAAACCACATGTGAAAAAGCAAGCACATGATGGTTCAAACACAAAATATTCAAGCATGCAAAGGTCTAGACATGCAAAAATGCAAACCAAACCTGTGCGAAAATGTAGATCAAACCCTATAAAAATGTAGACCCAACCTACATGAAATGCACGTGAAAGTCTTCATACAACAAAGAATGCACATGAAATGCCTCACGCAAAAAGAAATCCTCTTGCAAAAAACCACATGTGAAAAATCATGCATGTGATGGTTCAAACACATAAAAATTCAAGCATGCAAAGGTCTAGACATGCGAAAATGCAAACCAAACCCATACAAAAATGTAGATCAAACCCTATAAAAATGTAGACCAAACCTACACAAAAATGCAAACTAGACCCTTGCAAAAAATGCAAATGTGTGAAAGTGAGACCAAACCTACACGAAAATGCAAACTAGACCTTTGCACTTTGCGACATTTAGCATATGCTTTGAACCTCAAGTACTACCATTGCAACATGTTAGCAATGTTGAATGCAACAGCACCAAATATGGATGTTGAAGTAGTTCATGGATATAAAAAAGCCTTCACAAAGATGCTTATAGTAACTAGAGTTGTCGTAAAGATTCAAGATGAATTTTAGACCGTGGCATCCTCTGATGGAATATGGAGATGTTTATGCAATGGAAAATAAAGAAGGAAATGGACCTTATGAAGTGGTGGAACTTCCATTATGCCACAACTATACACAAGGTTGACATTTTATGAATTATATTCCAATTTTAATTAATTTTTGTTTTAATTTTTATTTGATTTTCTGCCTCTTTGTAATTTATAATAACAATTTTTTTACAGGTTTTGAGTCCTTCATCTAAGAGGAATTTAAAGCACATATGACCCCCTTCATCCATTATGTGAAACAAAATAGGTTGGCAACTACTAAAGCAAAGGACCTTGTATATGTTTTGATGATTAAACTATAGCTAAATATAAATATTTTAAAATATATAACAATTATGTATCTATATTGTTTCTAAAGTAAAAAAAATCTCTTCTACTAGCTTACAAAATTGTGTTATATATGTGTGCATGTGTAAGAATGTTGTATCCAATTGTATCCAAATTAGAAGGCCTTGACAAATAGCCATATTTGTATAGATGTTTGTGTCCATGCAACTTTGTTCTATTGGACTTATGTTCATCAAGGCAATTTGCCCAAAAATCCTCAATATCAAGCACATTTGTAAATTTGATTTTGAGTCTCCTAACCATTGTCTTTGGAGTTGAAGCACCTACTGTTGTAAAGAAATTTGAGGTTGAAGTTAGGCAATTCAACTCCCATGCTCCTCTCATATATGGCATTTGTGCATTTGTATGGCCCAATTTGTATTTTAAAAATTGGCTCCCATGTTGTGTTTCTTCCTATAGTGCTCGTGTCCAACCCTTGATTGCAATACTCGAAGAGAATTTGATGATTTGGGTACTATGGTAATTTGTAAGGATATGAGTCAAATCTACACTTTGATAGAGGTGAAGGTAAGAAACTAGATGAACCGATCCATCACACAAATCTGCCTATTCCGTAATATTCATTCTTGTATGCTCTGAAATTCAAACATGGTTTTCATTCTTCAAATCCCTAACTGTCAACATGGTAAAAACATCATTGACTCTCTTTCAGTGCTTCAAAGTAGTTCAAACCTTCTCTATTGTCTAGTTGTGGACACTATAAGAAGAGTGTAATCTTGTTTGGATGTTTTCCAACTTTGTCAAAGCATTACCTTGCACCAACGGGTAAACCATAAATTAGATATGACACCATATGGAAACTCGTGGTGTTAAAAAACTTCATCAATTTGTAATGAATGGAATTGTTGATAAGATGACCCAAGTCAATGTGTCTCTTTCCTCCACAAATAAGGCTGATCATGTAAAACATCCAATTCTTGAAATTCCTTGCCTCTACTAGATTTGTCATATTGTTGAGCATGGTAATCATCAAGCTAAGCTCTTTTCTAAGGTCATCCTGATGCAATATCTTTGGCAAGAGAGTGGGCCTCTTTGTTTCAGTGAGTCGTTTCTGTGCAATCTCTTTTCTGACAATACATTGTTTAGCATGGTAATCATCAAGCTAAGCTCCTCTCAAATCATTTCAATGAAACATCTTTGGCAAGCAAGTATGCCTATTTGTTTCAATGAGTCATTTACATGCAATCTCTTCTGCCAATTCTGCACTTGGTTATTCCACTTAAGTTCATATTCTTCTAAATCAAACAGATAGGTCTCTTCATAGGGCTGCAATCTGAATGTTGTTTCGAGGGTTACAGCATCTAAACAACAAATCACTCAGTTGTTGAAAGACGTTATTCTTCTGGTTATTGAATTGTAATGATAAGCACAAGCTATCGCTAGTTCAAGGGATTGTATTGTGACAGGAAAAGAAGCAGCTTGTATGTCATGTCCCCAATTTGGAACTAGGTCCCAAATTGGGGACATGATCCCCAATTTGGGACATGACATTGTATGAGTCCACTTTCCACAAATATGATAACCAAATTACTGCCTACACTAAATCTTTCATGCATCTTTAAATCAAATATATTCAGATGACCAAGCATTGTATCTAATACATAATATGAACTATTTCACAAGAGTGTATTCTAAGATCCAAGAAATCCTCATGAAATTTCATATCCCAAAAAGTCTTCTTGCTGCCTATGACTTTGGAATATGAAATTTTGAAAGAAAAATCCTGCTGTAACTAACAGAATAGCACTTTAGAAAGAAGTATTTGATATGACAGCTGCAAAATTTGTAGAAAATTGAAGGATAAGCTGATGTATATGTTGAAATCCTTTTTGCTATGGCTGCAACATGGAAAATACTCCTCCTTGGTGCCAAAACTCAGACTTCCATACCCGCAAAAGTCGAGGAAAAAGAGGAGATTTCTGCTATTAACAGCAGAAAGAAGAACTTGATTGTATTTTGAATGAAGCTAAGCAAGCTTGTATAGACCTTCCAATGCTTTATCCGCATCTTCTAAGTATACACTGACCAAGATAAGTTGGCACCATACTTTGAGTGATTTTTGCCTTCAAGTCTAACTTGGTATAGTGTATTAGTGTTGGCCAACTAAATATAGGAAGTGATGTAGTTTGGAGGTGGCTGTGCCACTCAAAAAGTATGCATTACTTTGTTTTCAAACTAACATTAGTTTGGCACCTTTCACTTATTTCTCACCAATGCTAAGGTGTGTCTTCTTACTGGCTGTTCCACTTAAAATTTGTGCCATTTTCGTGATTATTTTCACCTTCTCGGCTAGGCACAATTCACTAAAACACTTGCCACATATTTGGCACGATTTCATAACGATTATGCCACCTAAACTGTTCACTATTTCTCCTTGGTTGTTCCTTTTTGAGGCTAGTGCAGTTTCAGACTTCACCATTTCTTTGCTGCACTTTCGTGTGGCCCTGCCACCCATTTTGTGTGCCATTCTATAGGTGACTTTGTTTCTTTCTTTGGCAGAGTTTTCTAACATATTTGCTGCCTTGCAACATTAGGGTAATTTCTCCTTGGCATTATTGCCACCATAAAATGGCACCCCACTTAGCTGATTTGTTACTTTTCAACGTTAGGCATGACTTGGTCATGAATTTGTTACTTATAGGCATGGTATTGTGTTGGCTCTGCCACTGTGAAATAGCACCCACATTTGATAATTTGAACATCTTAATTCTTGGCACACTTCTTTCATTCATTTGCCACCATCTCATACTTCAGCCAAATTTGGTAGTGAATTAATGATTGCAAAAGTGTGCTTCTTTTGTGAACTTGTCCTTGAATCTGGCCTTATGCTGATATTGTAACTCAACTGGGGTCCTAGAGAAGTTTTACTAGCCATTTTCCAGCCATGTTTTTGGTTTCAAGTCTATGAAAAGTTCTTCCATTTTATGCTAGAGCTATCAAACTTGATGGCCTACTAATTTGACAAGAAAGAAAATTTGATTGGTATTGATAAACTTGACAAGAATGACATGATTTCCAACTACAAATTTGATTCATAGCAAAGTTAAGTAGGGGTACCAACCTTGTCAAGCCTACAGATGGAATCATTGATGTTGATCCCAACATCCTTCTCAACACCACACAAGCAACAACCCTCATGCCTAAACAATAAAGCAAAAAGACTATCACACTCACAAATGTGGGTGAAAGGGCAACCAATTGACTTCATGATTGACAACGACAGTTTAAAGAATCTAAACTCTTTCAAAACAGTTGAGAGACTTAAATTGTCAACCATGCTTCATCCATATCCCCCCTACAAATTGGGACAGTTCAATGCATGCAACACCCAAGAAATACATGGTAGTCTCCAATTCCATGTTTCATATGCTATTCATCCTTTTTAGGGGGAAATAGTCGGTGATGTGGTGTCAGTGGAGGTTCTGTGATGTACTCCTTGGACAACATGAAACGCACAAACACAAGTGTGTATACAGTGCCAACTCTCACAGCATAGCTGTATCGATGAGGTGCCACTCTGGTTCCAAAGATTGATCAGATTTTGGAGACCATGATTACCAAAAACTGTTCTATGACTGTACACAGAGTTGTGAAGAAGGGTCAGCTCCCTCAACAAGCCAAGCAGTTCACCGAGCAGCAACTGAAAGTCAAGGCTCCATACCTACTTCCTAGACACAATACAATTGGGAATATTGCTTTACGAGAAGGGGAAACTGACCCAGGAGGATTCACCAATAATGGTACATGTGGTGATGCCAAGAACATTTTCACAGACCGCTGTGCCAGTAACTATAGAAATACTTCAATGGTTTGCAGTACACCAGAGCATCTCCCAGATTCTTGTGACCACCCATCAATCTCCAGCAAGTGCCACACATACTCTAGCAATGGCACAGAGCACTCTGCATAAGATCAAACATACATTTATCCAAACACTATGTGGTTTCAAGCATGGTTTCAATAGGGTCCAACACATCTCCAAGCCAAACCAAGGCCCAAATCTCAGAGATTCTTACCACATAATTTTGAACATCAATCTGCAAATTTTGGACAATGCAGTCTACCTGGCAACCCAAGTGGCACTCTTGAGGTTCCCATTATGCCAAATCATGGACCAACTCATTAGGCATCTACCAACAAACGCTTACACTCCAAAAACACTGGGGGATGAGGAGTCATCGAAGGAAATGGTTCCACTTGCCAGTGACTCTTGGCCTCGATGGTATGTATCTATGTAACTTATATATACATATCTCTATAGTATAATTTAGACAATGAACAGGAGATAGAAGATAGACAGATCCTCATCTTGAGAGTTGTCCACCAGGATTCAATCTGGACCCTGGATCATATAAAGAGGGATCCTCTATTCATAAACCAGGAACCTCCCTAAAGAATAGAATATTATCTGCTCTAGAAGAAAATAACAGTTTGCAAGATCCTAGTTGGCATAACCATAATCTACACTAGAGAAGAATATTTCCATTAATGCAGAGCCCACTTTCTGAGAGTTAAGAAAATTTGGGTAAAGACCCATAAAAAAGCGTATCAGAGCCCTCACTTGAATACCCAAAAAAAAAAACTCCAATTCTTCTAGTGCAAATTTAAGCCCGGTAGCTGTCTCAGTTCTTTCATAACAACCATTTCATAACTTAGGCAAAAAGAAAGAGCACATCACCACTTTGCCATTGTAAAAATTTCAGTATCTCATCCATGGGGCATTCCATTGAATCTGTTATAAAATCTGATTTGTAAAATTCAGGAGCTGCATAAGGGAAGACTATCCTAACCATGTACATAAAAGAATCTAGCATGCAAATCCAGTTCAGATAAGAAAATCAGAGCTGTGCATAAACATGGAATCCCCAGCATTCACCTAAAATGATTTTTCTATGAATTCTTAATACCCTGCAATAATAATATTTCCTAAGGTTATATACTCCACCTGCACCGAAGATGTCCTGCTTCTTGTATTCGTGCTGTCTCTGCAACTTGTGCAAGAGCAGCAGGTGCACAAGAAGAAGCTGCTATTGAAAATGTTTGATGATCTGAAAATGTCATGATAAAAGCTTCTATATGTCGTAGTGCCATACGCCTTGCACCATCTAAGTTTCCATTCTTTGGAGCACTATCAAAAACCATACCAGCTGCCGCAGCTTCCTCCATCCTGTACATGAAAAATACACACATTAGAATGCAGTAATCCAAACGAGATGAAAATCCTAACCCACAAAAAAATAATGTCTAAACCTGCCAAGTCTGACAACCCAATAGCAAGCAAGAAATACATGAAACAGCAATAAAATTAGATAACACCAGGAATCTTACTGCAGCAAACACACTAATTTCTTGCAATATGCTCTAAAATGCATAAAAAAAAGTTTAAAGAAGCAAAAAAGGTCTATGAAAAAGGGGATTGTGGACTAGCAAGTTCATAATATAAAAAAATTCAAATTTGGTGATTATTATTTGTAAGCTTGTGAATAGATAAGAAAGAGGAAAGTCAGAAAGAGAAGACAACTGCTTGAAAAAAAGCAAGCAAAACAAGGAACCTTGCTGTCTTACCACATTTTATACTAATCTTGAGAAAAAAGTGTAAAAGCATCCTAGAAGGAAAACCAATAAAAGAAAACTATTTTATCAAGAAGCTCTGTCATAGTGACACTTGTTGAGAGACAACTCAAACAACAATTAAAAATTTTGCTTGCCGTGTAAGGAATGCTCAGATAGAAAATAGCAAGTAATGACAGCTAATAAACTAATTAAAGCAGAAAAATAGTACTAACATTGAGTCTAGAAATGGATGATGCAAGCAATGCTTAGATAGAAAATAGCAAGTAATTGTTGAATGCACAAAAAAACCCCCATTAACATTCAGATCCGCATTAGTCCTTAAACCCTTATCATGCATTAGGAGAATATAAACATGAGAAATAGTAATGCAAACACATCCAAACACATAAGAACACCAAATTTACGTGGAAACCCCAAGAAGGGGAAACCACGGTGAGGATTAGCTCACAATATAAAGTAATTCAAACACAGAATACAACATGCTCACTACCCAAAAGAAAGAAGGGCTCACTACCAATGGCTCACTGCCAGATTGGAAAGAAGAAAGAAGATTGTTACAATGAGAAATCCATCTCAAGCAATAAGAAATATCCACCACAACAACTTTGTACCATTAGTAACCTCCAACTCACTGTTGTCAGAAACTTCAAGTACTCTACAAATGTAGACCCTTCTACTCACTGCATTGGAGTCATAGGCATTAAGCTCGTACTTCAGGCCTTTGCATCTGATTAAATTTGCATTTCAACACATCCTTGCATCTACACTCTTCTCCAACAATTCACCTTACCTTTATACCATTCGCAACCTTAAAAACATCTTTCAAGGTTGGCCATGCACCTCAAACATGCAAATTCAAATTAGATCGGCACCAAAACATTCCCGCAATGAAGAGGAATGAAGGCGAACCACATCACACCTTAACTCAGACCTAAATCCACATATACATGCCATGCCACACTTCCACAAACATCGGAGCATATCTGCAATTAATGTAAACACCCACGGTCGGTCAAACCTGTGTTAACACCATTAAACATTTAAGTACACACTTCACCAAATCCAAAGATGACTCGCAGACCACACACAACACTTAAACATAATTTGGAATATCCCATAAATGCCCTAAAATCCAACACATCCTTCGCAACATCATACACCTGAAGAACATAATCATTTTGTACACCCAATTAACCTTCCACACAATGTAACTCATGAATCCAACCTTGTGGAGCACCAAAACTCAAACAACTTAGACTAAAGATAGATATGAACACTATAAGCACACCTCCAGATCTGCAAGGCCAAAAACCACAATGCAGAAAAATGTGGAGTAGAACCATTTCTCCCAGATAGCATTGCATCACAATTCACACATTGGTGAACACAACTTCTTCTACCAAACGATCTAGAACATGAAACTCTGGATATAACACCTCTAAACACCTTTGATCAACATATCCAAACCACACAAGCAGATCTTCAACCATGAAGAAATGCAGAGTAAAATACTGAACACTACTCTGTCACACTGAACACTCTTTACCACACTATTTCCTCTTTTATTCAATTCTCTCAAAAGCACTTGGAAACCAAGCACCACAAACACCATCTCAACATCTGAAACACCTTCTCAACAAACATATGCTCACCAAAGCAACACTAGAGGTTGACATCAATGAGACTAATAATGACAACATAATGCAATTAATAAAAGCATCTCCATAGGTTGACATCAATGCAACAACAAAGCTCTGTTGACATCAATGACAACACAAACTTCCAATAATCTCCCCCTTTGTCATAGATGCCAACACATGATATGAAAAACCATCAATAACAACAACTCTGATCACCAACACATATACTACACATTAATGCACAATGCTCCCTCCAACACTTTCTCCTTCTCCCCCTTTCTACATAGGGTTTTTCAATTAACTCTTTCTCTCCCCCTTTGACATCAACGAAAAAGGGCAACACATTTTCTTTTCTTAGCTTCCCCTTTTCACATCAATCACACATAAACCTACTCTACAACTTCCTTTTCAATTCACTTCTCTACACACTCCCCCTTAGGAGTACACAACATGTTGTGTCAACCAACAACCACTGCAACCTACACAACTGACAAAGGACAACATCTGCAAGTTTACTCTCTTCCCACACAATGACACTTACTCCCAATGACTACAACGACCAATAATGCCACTGCCTGCTCCCCCTAAGAGGTAGCCACCAACACCCGTCCAGAACAAGGAATGAATCTTGAAATCAACTGGACTGATGCATAACTTTATGCATCTAATTGAAAGAAGGGGCAATAACCCCTAAATTCTCCTGGAGATATACTCAAAAGTATCCTTAGGAAGAGTCTTTGTGAAGATATCAGCAACCTAATCCTTAGTAGGCACATACTCTAGTTTCACCTCTTCTCTACAACTTTTTCTCTCAAAAAGTGATACCAGATTGAGATATGCTTTGTCCTTGAATGCATTACCGGATTTTTTGAAATATTGATAGCACTATGTTATCACATAAGATAGGAATTGGTCCATCATATGACACTATGATATCCTTCAATGTTTGCTTCATCCACAATACCAGTGTGCAGCATGATGCTGCAGCAATGTACTCTGCCTTTGCAGTAGATAAAGACATTGAATCCTACTTCTTGCTTAGCATTGAAACCAACCTTCTTCCAAGAAAGAAAGCACCACTACTTGTACTTCTCCTATAATCCACACAACCAGCCCAATCTGCATTTGTATAAGCACTTAGAGAGAAATCAGTATTCTTTGGATACCATAAACCGTCCTCTGGAGTGCCCTTCAAGTATTTGAAAAATTCTCTTTATTACTGCCACATGTGACTCTTTGGGATCTTGAAATCTAGCCACAAGCCAAACTACATGCATGATATTTGATCTGGTAACAGTTAGGTATAACAATCCACCAATCATTGATCTATACTTGCTTTGATTAGCCTTAAGATATTCTTCATTCTTACTTAGCTTGCAACCAGTAACCATGGGAGTACATACTGGCTTAGAGTCTTCCATTCCATTCCAAACTTCTTCAGCATTTCCTTAACATATTTTAACTGTGATATGAATATTCCTTTCTCTATCTGATTGATTTGTAGCCCAAGGAAGAAATTCATCTCCCCAAACATAGACATTTCAAACTCATTTTGCATTTGTTTTGCAAATCTCTTGTACATACTTTCATTTCCTCCAAAAATTATATCATCAACATACACAACCACAATCAAGATTTAATCTTTCTCAACTTTAAACTAAAGATTTCCATCTGTGGTACCTTTTGTTGAATCCTTGCGGCAACAAGTACCTATCAAATCTTGCAAACCAAGTTCTAGGAGCTTGCTTGAGTCCATATAATGCCTTCTTCAATCTGCAGACCACATTAGGATTGTCTAATAACTGAAAGCCTTCTGATTGTTCAATATATACCTCTTCTTCCAACTCACCATTCAAGAATGCAAACTTCATCCATCTGATAAACTTTGAAATCCTTATGTGCTAGAAAAGCCAAAAACGTCCTAATAGCCTCCATCCTTGCCATCGGAGAAAATGTCTCCTCAAAGTCTATTCCTTCTACTTGTGAGTAGCCTTTACACACAAGCCTTGTCTTGTTCCTAACAACTTCTCCATTCTCATTCACCTTGTTCCAAAATACCCACTTAGTTCCAATCACATTCTTGTTTCCTAGTCTTGGGACAAGTTCCCAAGTCTGATTCTTCTCAATCTGCATCAATTTTTCTTCCGTAGTCTTGATCCAAAATTCATCTTTGCATGCCTCAATCATTGCTTTAGGTTCAACTTTGGAAAGTAAACATAAATATACCTATTCTTCTATCATAGCACTCTTTCTTCTTGTCAATACCTCTTCTTTTGTCACCAATGATCTAATCTTCAAAATGATTCTTCTGCACATACTTAGGGGTCTTAGGGATCTTTTTCGGAGCTTCTTCCTCTTCAACCACCACTTCTTTTTCCTTACCTTCATCTTTCTCTTCTTCTCTACAAGAGGAATCATCCAATTCATATCCTTCTATCAATACTGATCTTTTTTGTAAGTCTTCATCTACTTTGACACTTGCACTTTCAACAATCCTTTAGCCTCTTGTTATAGCACCGGTAAGCCTTGCTCTTTGTAGAGTATCCAAGGAAGATTCCTTCATCAAATCTTGCATCAAACTTTCCTAATTTTTCTTCATTTCTTTTGATATAGTAGTTGCTTTCAAACACTCTAAAGTATTTGACAGTAGGAGTTCTTCCATACCATAACTCATAGGGATTTTTTGAACTGTTTGTCCTTGCTTGCACTCTATTAAGTATGTAGATTGCAGTATGAATTGCTTCTCTCCAGCAGACATCCGATAGATTTGCTTCCTTCATCATTGTCCTTGTTGCTTACTGAACGGTCCTATTCTTCCTTTTCACCACTCTATTCTTCCTTTAAATTTGTCATTTGAAGCTTTGATTGGACATCTTGAAGCCTATCTTTCCACAATTGAAACATTTGAAAGGTAACTTACCTCTATATTTTCCAGTGCTCTTTTTCAATCTTCTCACAACGTTTGCTTCTAACTCATTAAACTCATCCAGATCAAATTCCTCATTCTTCTCTGCTTTGCCAACTTTAAAAGCAATCTCTTTTCTTGAGTCACTCTGACCAAACTCTCTCAATTCAAAAGTAGTTAAAGCACCAAACAATTGATCTCTAGAATAATGATCTAAATTTTGTTGTGTTACGACGCGTCCCCCCCTTCAAACCCTACGTCCCCGTCCCCAATGGTGTTTCGGGCACGAGGGGACGACAGGGGACATCCCCCAGGTGTCCCCCCTGATTTTCAAAAACTAGGAAACAGCAAGAAACACGTCCCCAAAAAAGGGGACAGCGGGAAAATAAAAGCGGACGCTTAAGCATCCCCTAAATGGCCAAGGGACGACTAGGAGTCCCCAAACTATATCGAGGACGCACAAGCGTCCCCAATTCGTCAAAGTAAAAAATGTTTCGATTTTTGGCAAATTAAATAAAAATTGCTTGATAAATATTAAATATTTATTTATATTTGATAAAACATTTAATTTTTAAACAAACTATTTAATTTTATTGTCAAATTAAATAAAAATTGCTCGATAAATATTAAATATTTCATTAAATAACAATTGTTTGATAAATATTAAATATTAAATATTTCATTATATTTGATAAAACATTTAATTTTTAAACAAACTATTTGATTTTATTGCCAAATTAAATAAAAATTGTTTGATAATTGATAAATATTAAATGTTTTATCAAATATTAAAAATTAAATATTAAATATTTCATTATATTTGATAAAAATGTTTTATCCCCATTCGAATGGCATTGACTAAATAATAAAATATTATTTTATTTACTTTAGTCGTTCAACCTAAAATTAAAAGGAAGACTTTTAAGTTTTAAGTTTTATACAATTTCTTTTCTACTTTGCAATGCACACATGGGTAGAGTAAACATGCGAGAAAATATCGTTGTTATTCTGCTGTTATACTCTTTATCTATGCACATATTGTCATATTGATATTGTTGCAAATATATGTAATTGTATATATATATATATATATTCCTATATTACCGTCCCCCCGCCGTCCCCAAAAATCTGCCCTCGAACTGTCGTCCCCCCGTCCCCAAAACGTCGTGGAACATAGAAATTTTGAGCTTCTTCAAAAGCAAAAACCTTATGAATATAAGATTTAGGAAGAGTTTTTAATACCTTCTTTACCACCTCATCTTCGTCAAGTTTTCCACCAAGACCTCTAATGGAATTGACAGCTTCGTCCACTCTATGCATGTAGCCTATAATATCTTCATATTCTATCATCTTTAGGGTTTCAAACTTAGTCTTCAGATTTTGCATCTTTGCTTGCTTGACCTTATCATCTCTTTCATAGACACTTTCCAGTTTCTTCCAAATTTCTTTAGCGAATTTCTAGCTCATAACCTTCACAAGTTCTGAATTAGAAAGACCACTCAAGAGAGCATACCTTGCTTTGCCACTGTTCTCATAAGCCTTGATCTCATCATCAGTTGACGATCCATTTGCAGGCATTGTATATCCATCTTCAATTGACTTCCAAACACCAAACCCTAGGGAAACAAGGAAACCTTCCATCCTAGTCTTCCAAAATGCATAATCAGTTGTACATTAAAACATCAAAAACCCTCATTAACATTTAGATTTGCATTAGTCCTTAAACCCTTATCATGCATTAACGAAATATTAACATCAACAACAGTAATGCAAACACATCCAAACACATGAGAGCACCAAATTTTCGTGGAAAACCCAAGAAAGGAAAAACCATGGTGAGGATTAGCTCACAATATAAAGTAATTGCAACACCAAATACAATAGACTCACTACCCAAAAAAAAAAAAAGGGCTCACTGCCATACTAGAATGAAGGAGAAAGAAGATTGTTACAATGAGAAATCCATTTCAAAGCAACAAGAAAAATCCGCCACTACAACTCTACACCATAACTAACCTCCAACTCATTGCTATCAGAATCTTCAGGTACTCTGCAAATGTAGACCCTTATGCTCATTGCATTGGAGTCATAGGCATTAAGCTTGCACTTCAGATCTCTACATCTCATTAAATTCCCATTTCAACACATCCTCGCATCTACACACTCTTCTCCAACAATTCACCTTGCCTTTATACCATTCACAACCTTAAAAACATCTTTGAAGGTCGGTTATGCATCTCAAACGTGCAAATTCAAATTACATCAGCACCAAAACATTCCTACAGTGGAGAGGAATAAACGCGGACCATATCACACCTTAACTCAGACCTAAATCCACATATACATGCCACGCCACGCTTCCACAAACATCAAAGCATATCCGCAATTAGTGTAAAAACCCAAAAAATGGCTAAACCTGTGTTAACACCATTAAACATTAAGTTCACGCTTCACCAAATCCAAAGATGACTCATGTACCACACACAACACTTAAACATAATTTGGAATATTCCATCAACACCCTGATATCCAACACATCCTTCGCAACATCATACACCTGAAGAACATAATCATTTTGTACACCCAATTAACCTTCCACACACTGTAACTCATGAATCCAACCTTGCAGAGCACCAAAATTCAAACAACTCAAACTGAAGACAAATATGAACACTATAAGCACACCTTCGGATCCGCAATACTAGAAACCGCAACGCAGAGAAATACATAGCAGAAACATTTCTCCTAGACAACAGTTCATCACAATTCACACACTGGTGAACACAACTTCTTCTGTCGAACGTTCTAGAACATGAAACTATGGATATAACACCTCTAATCAACATATCCGAACAACACACGCAGATCTTCAACCATGAAGAAATGCAGAGTAAAATACTAAACACTACTCTACCACACTGAACACTCTTTACCACAATGTTTCCTCTTTTATTCAAATTTCCTTTTGAGTTGACAGTTACATTTCCTGGCCATGGTGGTTGATCATTCCCTTTTTCTACGTTTTTTACATTTTTTTTTAAATCCAATTTTTTCCCAATTATTTCCCATTTAAATCTCGATTTTTTCAAAAAATCTTATACTTTCCATTTTCCTATTTTAAATCTTATTCTTTTGGTTTGCTGATTTTTTCCCTAAAAGATTTTTGCTGCTATGGTAGAGGATATGATGTTGCCTTAGCATAGAAGAGTGGCAGGAGGCTAGTAATGAGGTAGTGGATCCCAGCTCCTCAATGCACACATTTTGGCCTTAATGAAGAATTTAAGATCTCTAGATGCTTACAACAAAGACTTATACCTTGTGTTAAAAAATTTGGTGGTGACAAACCACAGTATGGTTCTAGATGTAGGCCAGCAGTATGCTTTACCAATTCTAGAGGATGAAAGGATCACGAAGATGCTAAAAGACATTAAATATCATGGTTTTGATGCACTACAAGTTTCTGAAATACTGCCTGTGGCTATCAATGTGCCTAACTCTGGCACTCATTCTCATGCGCAGATAAGATGGAAGCCCCCTCTGGTATTTGATCTCAGTAGGTGGGGATGTCTGTATTGTCTTAAATTTGTGATGGTTCTGTGTGTTCTAAGTCTCTGTTTTGTTATGTATCAGTTATATGGTTGTTGTATGGTCTCGTTGGCACAGCTACGCCCATCTTTTGGGTTGTTCATGCTGTTTGCCTTTCCTTGAATTTCAGTTTTACAGGTCGTTATATGTTTAGATGGCTAGCTGGGTCAGTATTGTGGGTTATACTGTGTTTGTAGTAGCTATTGAATCTCTGTTATGCAGCTTTTTGTGATATAGTTTGTAAATACTTATATGGAGGGGCAGAGCCCCTTGTACCCTAATATAATTTCTAAAAGTGTATATAATTTAGTCAGTTCAGTTTATGGGTAAAAGGATTTAATTTTTATAAATTTTGTTTACTCTGCTACCTATACCAATTTTTAGTTTTTGGACCACTTCCTATTTCTTGTCAATAACTTTTGCAATACAGGTTGATATCAACAAGGGACTGAAACACTTTTAAGAGTATTAAATGAAGAAGATATAACAGTGAATCTCTTATATCTGACTTATGAACAATTATGGCTTTTGGGTAAATAAAATTTTGTTTGTGTTTCATTCCATCACTGAATAGGAATGAATAAATGTTCACGAAATATTGAAATCTCAAAAAAAATTCAATATGGAAAACCTTGATGTAAATATATATCATTAAACTAAATGCTTGATATAAATGTAATAATCATCCAACTGAAGAGAAAGGGTTAGGGGTACTGATATGGGGATGTGAATGCCATTCAAATCAGGATATGAGAGCAAATGAGTAAGGGTATGGCTATATTATATATAAGTACAGTAACCAGAAGATGTGGGTACAGGGATGGAACCCTATCCTTGGATTTCTTTTTGACTATAATAATAGTCAAATCAATAAGATCACGGTGTTGAAATGCATTTAGGCTTAGCTACTTGATCATCCAATGAAAGACTAGAATACCGCACTAAATTCATAACATAAATGATAACCATTTACAGAAGTCTTGATATTAAGCTATTAATGTTATAATCAAATCAAGCAGATTGAGGTATGGCAATGAAATTAGCTAATTAATCATTCAGGGAAAGTTAAATACAAAAGAATCAAATTTGTCATATAGACAACTATCCACAGAAATATCTACAGTCATCATATATGGTAATGAACACAATAAATAGAAGGCAACTGGAATTTTTTTGTCAATCACATCTGTAACATACGTGGTCTCCAATATGTTGATCCCTAAACTCTGATGGAGAAATATATGTCAGAAAAAGCATATAGGGAAGTGAATAGTAGGCACACTGGTTAACTACAGAAGTCCATGTGTAACCAACCCTGCCATGAACAAAAAATAAATTAAGTGTGACAGTAAGTCACATGTTCTTATGACAATTCCTCTATTAAACATTTGCTTTAGTCATAATTACATGTATCTTCAATGACCAACAACACATGATAACAAAATCACTCTCCTAAAGGAAGAGTACAGAGGTCTAAAGTGGGAGCTCAACAGGGACAATGATATGACAAAAAAAGGAAGAGTGATTAGCCACCTATATTACTTACGAGTCCCAACTGCTGCAAAATACAGATTCTGCAGGCCAAAAGCAAGCGACAGATTGTAACGAAAAAAGTCTTAAGAGCATGAAAATCCATACAAGGATAAGAATATGTAACTTTTCTATAAACTATTCCACTAATTGTGGCAGTCACTATGGTCATCCTGATGGAGATCCCTATAATGAATTTTCATTATTATTTGTTCCTCTTGACCAGATTTTGAGGAAAATCAAAGTTACCTAAAGGATACAGAAAACAGATCTTACTATTTTAGAGCTAAAGATGGTCTTAGGTTGCTTTCCAACTAAAGCTTCCTTAGTTTTCTTACTATGACAATTAAAGGCTTTGTTCATCATCCCATCCTCAAAATGTTTGTGTAAGATGCTTTTAACAGTGGAAAGTCCAAACAATTTCATGGGGAATTGGTTATACAACTTATTCATGATCTAAGTTAACCTCCAATATCCCAATTCACCACAGATCTTTTAAACCTAGCAACATAGGCATGACTGAACTACAATTTGTGGGTAGAATAACATGGAAACTAACTTCAAATGCTTTAATATTTTTTTCTCAAAATGCAAAATTCATTTGTCCTATCAATAACTAGGCCAACTACCACACATAAATAAAAGTTAAGAGCAGATTGAAGAAGAGATGAAATTAGCAGACCAAAAAACTTGTACACCTTGGACTTGTTGATGCGTGTTTTATGACACAACAAACATTCTAGAATAAAGTGTCAAAGACGCTATATCCCCTCTTGAAAAACTACCTCATATGCTAAGACTGCAAGTAAGATCATACGGTAATTCCAATGTTTAAGATGAATGTGGATAAGCTCTGTGGTTTGATGTGATTTGCTGGGGGCACAATTAGGATTTAACTCTGGTAGGTTACTCAGGAAAGCGGAGACATAAATACAATATCATTTTGGGATTTTCTGACTTTATAAAAAAAAGTAAAAAAAAGGTAAGGGTTTAGAAGTCCTATGCTATTCCTATGAAATCAAGAGACAGCAAGGATTAAGTGAAACCAAATAAACAATACTTTGCTTCGCCACGTTAAACGACAACTACACAAAGCAAGTGCAATCTTCTGGGAATGTGCTTATGATTTTCACGTCATGAATAACTACCATCAAATCGAACAATAATTATCCAAACAGAAGTTAAGCATCCACGATAAAGCTCAGTCTAACTTTACACATTGAATGAAAAGCATCCACTCAAAGAAAGTATGAGCTAAGTTTCACTAATCTTTGTTATCAATCTGTCATTCTTTTAACATACATTTAAATTCTAATTCAAATTTATTGGACAAGAAAGAGAATATGCGACCATGCAACCATTTGACAATCAAAGGATTCAAAACACCTCATGCATGATGAACTTTATTATCAAAATAGTGTTTTCGCAACAATCTCATAAAACTCTCTTATTCTCTACAATCTCTTCTAATCTCTATCTATATCTAATTATCTGTCTATGATCTCCTCTTAATCTCCTAATTTCTAATAAAATGAGAGAGAGTGGGGGGAAGCAGGGGGGGGAGGGGAGGGGGGTTTATATAGCAATCCCAAATTACAATGAATGGCCAAGATTAAAATGAGATCAATGGCCCAGATTCAACATAACTAAACCCTAATTAGGGTTTCCTAATCATCAATTAGTTAACTGGAGAGAACTTCAGGCATCTGGAGTTGCATCCTTATCCACCCACAAAGCATCACGTTCGGCGAACTTTGACACGATCCAGCCGACTTCTTCCATGGCAATGTCCGGAAGCGCATTGACGTTGTATTCTAGCAAGTCCAAACTTTCAGCACATTTTGCAAAGGTGGCCGTCCATTTTGGTTCATGCAGCAAGAAAGCCTCTCCGATGGTCATGAAGTTGAATGCCTTGGTGAAATTTTCTTTCATGATTGGCCCAGAGGTGGTGGAGAAAATTCTTTGGACTTGTTCTTTTAAATTTTGTGGTTGCAAGTGTTTCTTTCGGACAATATCTTGATCCAGCATATCTGCAACCATCTGGTAAATTTTACTCTGAATCTCCTTTGTCTGTTCTTCAACTTTGGCGCCATCCTACTTCACCCTTTCCAGGACTCCTCTTCGTGAAATCAGAGCATAGTACCAGCCAATAAAATCATATGCAGCTCCAGCCTCAATAATCTTGTCATCAATCAACTTTTGCTTCGAGATGCCTTTTAATTCTTGAATACATGGGATAATCTTATTTTGGATATCTTCGAGGCCATCTCATGATTCTCCTAAGTCTGTAACTCGTGACAGCAGAAAGGAAGTTTGTTCATACACATATGCCAGCTTCTCCGCGAATGCCATCGCCTCATCTTTCTTTCCAGCCATCCAGTCCTTAGCTTCTCTAGCTGTTGTCAATTCTTCTTCAAAATTTCCAACCAGTTCTTGTGAAGAATTTGGAGGTGGAAGTGTTGCCTGGTCGCCTTGATTGAGTGGCCTAGTCAAGTGCTGGATATATTCTTTCAAACGCTCAATCTCTCTTTTATATTCTCTTTTCTTTTCCACTTCCCTCTCTAGTCTAGACTTGATGGTGGCGACAGAATTGTCCAAGTCCTCAACCTCCTGCCCTTTTGTCGTCGGACCCATATCAATGGTCGTGATGGCATATTCATTCGGAGCAATTTCATCTTGGAATTTATCGATTGTAGGCACTGCAACTTGCACCGTGCGATTGCCAACTTCATCCCTTTGTATGGCAGAAAATTTCTTGGCTTTCTTCCTTGTGGCAATTTGCTCTAGCCTTGCCAAGAAATTTGTGGCATCATCTTCTTCAGGAACCTCTACTGGCGCCTTTCTCTTTAATCTTTCTTTTAGCCAATCCGGGATGGTTGACTGTTCAATTCCATCTTCCTGTTGATCCTGGACATTCTGTATATCCTGAATATTTTGATCTTCGCGAACATCTTGAATTTCCGGCATGTTTTGAATCTCTTGAACTTCTTGCACCAATTGGATTTCTGGCATATCCGGAATTTCCTGCACAGATGGGTCTTCCTGGATTCCTTTGAGGGTGGAAATCATTCCCTCTTCAAATTCTCCATCCATGATGTCCGTGTCATTGTCTGATTCCAGAATTTTTGTGCCGGTAGGAGAAGGTTGATCGTCGTCTTCTGATTGCACTGGCTCTACATCTCTAACTGGAGAAGGAATTATGACATGTTCCCAAGACTCTTCATCCATGGCTAATATTTCATCTATATTCCTGGATGTAGCCAACTGAAGGGGCCTGGATTTGTGCTTCTTTTGAGAAGGTCCTTCATCTACTGCCTTATTCTTGTTTTGTTTTGCAGGATCATCAATCTCTTTCCTCTTTTTCAAGCTGGCGGCATTTGTTGCTCCATCTCCATGAGGTGCTCCGGCATTTGAGGAACATGACTCTGTATCACCCATTAATTCATATGTGAATTGCACATTTCTCCGCCGGAAAACTTACCCTTGTTGGTCTATCCACCATTGAGAATATTTGAATACAGGCCGCATGAATGTCGCCAAGTCACCTATCTTAGGCTCAGACCATCTCACAGGAGGAAGTGGCTCGCTTTCATTGAAGCCTGGCTGCAAATATACTCCGTCATCCTCCAATTGATCAGGTACCTTGAAAAGTTCTGTTGCCCTTATCATACTTAGTGGCAATCTTGACCACAACCTCTTCCTCATATCATATTCATCAGCCACATTGGCCCAGAAATCTTCTAAGTCTATCCGGTGCTTGTATTTCTCTCCGTCCACAGTTCCAATGTGATGGAGTGGATCAAAGTTATTCCTCGGCTTGTATGATATGAATGGATATTTTTGTATCTCTAGTCGAGCACCCTCTGTTGCTTGCGCCGTTGGACAAGACTCTTCCATGTTGCCGATGAAAAATGGAAAAGTGACAGCTGCTTTCTGTTTTGGCCTTTGGATATTCTGATATGTTTCCAATTGCCTTAAAACTTCCAACAAAACCATTTTGTTGGTCGAATAAATGGGCAGTCTATAAGGACGTCCTGAGAATCCTTGAATCCTGATGTAAGTAAACTTGGGAAACTGGATGAACCAGGATCCATATCGGTCGATCAGACTCTTAGCCTCACGGGTGAGTCTCTGATGTGTTCTGCCTTGGAGAAGTCAGGTGATGTACATAAGGAAGGCGTCATGTGCTCGCCTGAAATGTGACTTCTCCTTTAGCTGCAACTGTGGATAACAATCATAGGCCTTGAGCTGTCCTTCGCCGTTGCCAACTACACCCTTGCAAACCAAGCCAGAATATTTGTAAGTCCTTGCAAGCAGGTATACTACATAAGAGCTCATATGAAAGGTCTTGGTTTCCAACTACTCATGGAGGCTATCACTGATCATTCTGGACCAATTAAACATCTTCACTCCAGAAATTATTTCATCAACGAAATAATACATCCAACTTTCGAAAGGCGCACCCTGAGGATTGCCTACTATTCTATTCAGCAGCAAGACAATGTCGCCATATTCTTCTTTGAAATGTATTCTGGCCAACTTCTTCAGCATCTTCCCTGCAGTAGGTTTGGGCTTCAGTAACCAAGTCTTGTTTATATTCGATGCACAAAGGTCTTGCTGTTCTTTGTAAAGTTTTTCTTTAGTTCGATAAGATGTCCGGTTGTAAACTGGAATTCCAAAAGTTTCTTGAATGGCTGGTTCGGACAAGTATGCAAGAACTTTTCCATCAGGAGCTTCTATCTATCTTTCCCGTGCATTATAATGTAATGCACATTCCACCATAAGTTTTGGACACTCTTTTGCTAGCAGAAATCCAGCTGCATGAACAATTTCGTTGCGCATCATTCTTCTTGCAATTGGCGTAGGCAAACGTCTATCACTTCCATACATTCTTTCCTTGAAATCATCGAAGTCAACATGGCCAAGGTTGGTGTCTACAATATGCTCCCATTTGGATTTAATCTTTGACTGCAGCTGCACACCCTTGCTAGCAAACTTCATTTTTACTCTCAAAAATAAATCTGCAAGAAGAAACAAAGAGAATAATTAGAATTCAAAATTTAAACTACTTGAAAAGCATATTCCAGCTAGTTTTCAAATCAATTTCGTGAAGGATTACGCTGGAAAAGCAAAGAAATGACGAAGTTGCTCGCGCCAAAATGAAGTAGAAAAAATAGATCTGCCTGGCTCCTCTGGAAAAAATGAAATGATCACGATTACAATGCTGGCTGGGATGAATTTATTTCCTTCACTTTGCTTCAAACTCTCTCAACTCTCTTGCCTTAGACAAATTTTCTTCTCACAACTTTCTTTCGAAAATCGAATGATTGCAAAATGAGAAGTGAATTCAATTTTAAAGATGAGAAAATCGACCCATTTAGAAAATTTCAATTGTTTCCATTAAATCCAGTCTGAACTTGGCTTGCACTCAGCTTTTGAATGGCAAGTTTTATCTTCAACGACAGTCTCTGGGAAAGTTTCCAAATCCAACGCCAGTTCAATAAAGCTCTTTTTTGTCTTTTTCTAATTTTGAATTTTCGAAGCTTATCTCTTTGAGGTGTTGAAAAATAAATAATTAAAATAATTAAAATAATTATTTTATGTGTCATTTTCAACCCTTTAATTTTATGGCAAATTATTTTTCATCTAAGTTAAATTTGATTTTCCAAAATTTTCATGCTGTTGCCTTAGGCGAATTTTTTTTCTTCCAATTTTATTTTGCCATCCAATTTCATTTTGCCATAATTTTCTTTCCATCCAATTTCATTGGCAAAAAAAATTTCCATCTTCCTAAGTCATTGGCAAAATTTTTTAGACATATGAATGTTTAGACTTAGAAAAATATTTCTTATTTTCTCCAAGTATGGCGAATTTTCTCAAGGCCAAGCATATTTTTAATATTTTTCAAGTTGAAGCTTAGGCAAAAATCTTAATTTTTACCACTTCTCTGAGTATGGCGGACTTCCTTCATTATTAAAGCCAAGCATATTTTCTCCAAGTATGGCGAATTTTCTCAAGGCCAAGCATATTTTTAATATTTTTCAAGTTGAAGCTTAGGCAAAAATCTTAATTTTTACCACTTCTCTGAGTATGGCGGACTTCCTTCATTATTAAAGCCATGCCTTTATCCCAAGGCGGACTTTCCAATTGTTTAGGCCATTTCCATATGCCCATGGCGTAATTTCCATTTATTCAAGCCATTTAAAGTTGCTAAGGGCGGACTTGTCTTCATTTCTTTCCACTTCCCTTGGAGCGGACTTCACCCTATGTCTTGCCATCTAAACTACTTGTCCAAGGGCGGACTTCATCAAGTGTTGAGCCATTTTCTATGTTGCTGGGCGGACTTCACCCCATGTCTTGCCATTCCAAGGCGGACTTGGCTATAGTTTATGCCATCTTCACTTGTCCAAGGCTGGGCGGACTTTGCTTGAAGTCAAGCCATTGAAGGGCGGACTTCATACTCCTCCATGCCATTGTTTCTTCTGGCTGAAGCTCTTCTGACATTGACTTCTTCTTTCTCCATGCTGATTGGACTCCACACTCAAGCAAATTCACCATGAATTTCAGTCTTCTCCATGAATTTTCCAGATTTCTTTATGAATTTCTCAGATTTTTCACCATTTTTCTGTGATTTCTTGACTGATTTTTCCAGATTATTCACCATTTTTCTGTGATTTTTCCAATGATTTTCCAGATTTTTAACGTTTTTCAGAATTTCACCATGAATTCATAAAATTTCAAATCGATTTTCTGAGAGTTTCAAATCGATTTTCTGAGAGTTCTGTTGAGTTTTTCGAACTTCTGAGTGGATTTTCAAAATCCGGACCCCTTCCAAATATAGAAACTTTCTAAAAATACAAACTTTTCCCAAAATAGCAACTTTCTAAAAATAACCCCTAAAAAATAGGGATCTCAGAATTGCTCAAAAGTGCCAAAAAAGTAGGTCCTAAAAAATAGGGGGCCAAAGTGAAAAAACCCTAAAAAGTAGAAGTGTCAGAATTGACTGAAACGACAGTCGATCTTCGTCTTTCGGGCCTCCTAAGCATGATGATGACGTTTGCACAGTGATCCAGGCTCAAACTCTTTTACCGACTTGGGTGACCATTCAAAACTCAAACCCAAAAAACCCCCAAACGGAGACCAAACTAAAAGAGACGCACAACGGCAAAACCCTAAAAAGCAAACTACGAGGGTCCCCATTTGCAATGGGGCGAGGTGTGAATTAGGTCACAACATGACTCCTGCCAGAACACATAATACCACATCTGCCACAGAAACAAGCATGATACACCCCAGATACAACAGGGAGACAATTTGGAACATTAATTGAAACTATCAGAATCCATATCCAATACACAGATAAAATGCATTTATTATCAGTCCCCTTCAAATCATGCGAAAAAATGCATCAAAACACAAATTAGAGGGCTGTTATGATCATAGTTTTAAAAAATTGGTGATTTGTTCCAATAAGTTGCAACTCGACCTCAGAGCCAATTCAAACTTTGAAAAAATCATGAGTTCTTGATTTTATCGGTCAAACATGATCCATTGATCAAAAGATCATGATTATTTTCTCAAATTTTTCCTACATATTGCAATTTCAGATATCTATGATAATTTTTGCTGATTTTATCCCTAAACCAATTTTTCCCCCATTAATTGATAAAAAGAATTCTTTTCGGTTTGACAATTTATTACCAAGATTGATTCTCACTACTATGGTTAATTATTATCTCTTTAAAAAGCTTTTACCAACAGAATTTAGAAAAAAATGTCAGTCATTTTTCTATTCTATTTTTCACAATTCAATCTCAAAAAATTGATGATCATGAATCCAGCAATGCAGAATCATCTTGCAGCTTTGATTAAATAGTTCTGTATAGAGCTTTCCTTATAACTTATTACGTTTTATATTCTAACAAATCACCTCATGAAAGAGTTGACTTTAGTACATACTTTGGTACCTTCATTCTATACAAGATCATTGCTAAGAAGGACAGAATTATTTATCATTATTGTACCTTCCATCAAACATATATGCAAGTGCTAATGCAGCCATAAAGCGTGCCATTTTTGAGCCAGAAGATGAACAAAGGTGTACAAGAGCAGGAACTCCTCCCTCTTCAACAATTCGCCAAGCATTACCAGGATTGAATGCTAAATTCCATAGTGCACCAGCAGCAGTCTCATGCACATCCTGCCATCAGAAAACACACCATTAAGAGTCATTTAGATTTCCTGTCCATATAATAAGCATCCAAAATATAGTATGCAGAACAACAAAGGTCCAAACTGCCTCTGACACATTAATTACCAGAACCAGCTAATACTACAGTGTTATTTGGTTTTATTGCTTGCTAGTTTTATTTTCAAAAATTTTATGCCAGTTGTTGAGTTCCTTTCAGGACGCCTGATTAGCTATTGTGACTTATAAATTTTAGAATCCAAATGACTTAATTTCGTTATTAGTGGATATTAACATAATTTATATTTTCTTTCCTTTCAGCAGAGTAGGCTATATGCTGTACCTTTGTATAGACTACAGTGATAACAAGAATAAAGGAGAAGTTGGAGCAAAATAACAATAAGGATCGCCTCCAAGATTGATGAGAACAATTGAGGAAATAATGTTTTAGTATGATGTTGCTAAGGTTTCCTAGTAATCACTATGATGTTGAAGTATTCACATACACTTCAAGAATGCTAAAAGAACTTGCTCGATATGCTAGGGAAAACGATGTAGATTGTTCAGAGAATGTGAACAATTATAAGAGAGAATGAATAAATTGTAAGAGAGACTAAGATAGATTCAAAATAAAAGGAATAGAGGGATGAATGGGAATTGGGTAGTCATTTAGATGCACATTTTCTAAAACTGAGTTAACAATGGTTCCATGTCTAAATAAAATAAAATTGCAAGATGGTTATTTTTCAATTGGATCTTAATGACAAGATCAAGAAACTTGTGACAACAAACCAGGATTTAATAGGCATCAAAAAATTACGAACAACTCCTTGGTTGAAAATGTGAATAAAAAAGGATCAAAATGTTGGTAAGCAGCGATCAAAAAGAATTTATGTTGGAGGTGTGTGGCATACCAGATAGTTAAACCAAGAAAATATTCAAGGGATTATATATATATATACCTACAAAACTATTCATTCTTCATAAGTTACAGTATACTTGGGTTCATAGCATGCCCTCTAGTGAAAGACTTTGAACATGAAGAACAAGTAGAAAAGCATACGCAACATGTTCGTGGTAAATTTTGACACTAGCTCCACAAGGAATCGGAATTTAATTATTAATCCATCTGAGATTGATCTTGATTGGAATCAAATGATGAATCTCTAAAATTTGAATAACAGTCAATAAAGCTTAATTTGAGTTTCCTAATCACATGTGGATCAATATTCAAAATTGCTTTGTTTGGCACTCCATATACTAGAATCTTAGGACCTAGTAGCATATCAACTTTGATTATTTTATCACTCAAAGTGCAAGTTGTAAAATAGCTTCAACCCCAATAGTTGATTCTTGATTAATAAAAATATTCTATTTAGGAATGAATATTTTATTAGCAACTTGATTTCTCGATCCATTGAGTTGAAACCTATGATAGTTTCAACATCAATCGCTTTTGATTCTAATCTAGATGAACTCTTCTTAGATTTCAATCATGAAACTTGGGTAAAGAGATATCAGATAGGTTTCTCAACAGATTAATTTCTTTGTCTTTCTCGGGTAAAATCGTATCAAACTTTCAATATTTATTTCCATAAACCTGATTTTGGATGTTTAATTTTTCTGCTTCATCATTACAATTTTGTAATTCTGCTTTAAATGATTTGATTTCTTTCGATAAGACTATATTCTTTAGACATCTGTAAGAATAGCGCTTCTAGTGTGAGCACAGTAACGTTGTCTGATAACTCATCATCAAAACTAAACCACCAAAGACTCGCATCACCTCCAAAGCAGATCCCATAAACTTTGGATGTATGTCCTTTGTTGAAAACTTCCACTACTGTTGGAGTTTTTTAATGCTGAAAACTTCCACTAGCTAGGTTTTTAATATTACATCACTATTTTTAAGGTTCATCCTGGTCCCTTTTATTTTGATTGAAATTTTTAGTTTTTTTTCTTTGTAAAACATTATTTTAACAATCTTACATTTAACTAAGGAAACATTAAACAATCGTCAAGTTGATTTTGCTCAAGTCTCTTCTAATATTTCTCCTCAATTAAGTTGAGAAAAATTTACATGCCAAGTAAATGCGTAATTTTATTTGAACTGATCATTCTCCTTGTGATTTTAAGAGATATGGATTTATAACATGACTAATAGACCACTTTATGAATTAAGTGGGATCACTTGAAATTTTTATTTTTTGCCATTATTGTAATGTCCCTTCCTTAGGCATTTCTGATCTGAGCAGAGGTTGACCTATTACAAGGGTTCCCGTAGGTCAGCAATATGGATAGGGGACCCATTTTGGGGTTGTCAAACCTCGTCAGGAGCTTTCCAAGCCTTCAATTTGAGATTCAAAGGTTCAATTCAAGGTTATTTGGGAAATATTTAAGTTGTCTTTAATGGAATAGTGAAGGGGTGAATAGTAACTGAAAATTAGAAGGTTGAATAGTGAAAAATTCACCCCCTTGTGCCATGAAGCCTAGAGACATAACTTGAGGCTTTTAAAAACAACTTCAATGATCAAAAAGGAAGCCTCTTTCAAAACCCACGCCTAGCTTAAGGACATAAAGCAATTTCCTTAAAAGGGCTTAAAAAGTATTCATAATGCTAAGTCAAAAGGAAGCCTAAAAGGGGGCACTTTGGGGAAGAGTGAAAAATGTATAAAATGAGTTTGCGGCTGCCATTTCACACATCACAAGTTATAATTTTCAGAGCAGCTTGCAGGTTGGAGCTCAAGGAGGGTTTCTACATGCAGATTTGGCCTTCTAGGAACGAAAACTCTTGGGAGAAGGGAGTGTTGGACATAGCCCCAGCATTCTAGGAGGTAAAAACAGCATATTAAGGGTTTCTTATCAGTTTGGCAGCAAGTTTTGAGGAAGAATATTGCAGATCAGTCCATTTTGCGAGCAGGAATTTACATCAGATTGCATATCAGTCCTTTTAGAGGGTATTTCTACCATCTTACAGCAGTTGCACAGTCAGCCGCACCTCTGTTTGGCATTTGGGCTTCAAACTCTAAGTGCTAAGTGAAGATTTTGAAGATTTGGAGATGAGAATTTACCTACAGCAGTGGCACAACTCCTCTCACACCAGGAAACGAACTGGATAATCATTCTTAGAGCTGGGAGAATTCGAAATTGCAGTCATAGGGTTATATTAGACCTCAAATTTTATTTGCAGCCTTGTAAAAAGCCATTTCCTGGTCTATGGATGAATGGGTATGTTGCAGTTAGCCCATATCTATGTAATTTCAGTCTTTTAATTAATAGAATCATTGTATGCTTGGTTATTTTTCCTTTATCAGCAATGTACATGTTATGCAATTCGCATAAACTCAATTAGAAAACACAAAAAAATCAGAAAAAACACAAAACACAAACAAAACCTATTTAGGACTTTCGTTAATACACAACCACTGATTGTTCAGGCTTCAGACAGACTTCAGAATACCCTAGATAGGATGGATTTGGGTCAGCATAGGGATAGGCGTGGCAAACATGATAGACGTGAGAGGGCAAATAGGTCTGTTACAATTACAGGCAGTCGTGGGAGTAGCAGGGCTCCCTCATCGAGGGACAATACTCTTGGTGCTCCTAGGCCTGAAAGGACTCATACACGCACAGCAGATAGGCCCATGCAGCCCCATTTTCTCCCTAGAGATGAGCCACCACTAGTTGACCCACTTGAGGGAGTGGAGTTTCAAGATACTCTTATGGCAGCAAGTGATGAGTGGGCACGCCTTCCAGAGCATGTTAGGGATGCCTTTCCTCTACCCCAGTATTGTTCACAATGTAGAGATAGCATGAGGAACCATGGTGATAGGGGGCCTAAACAACAGCATAATGGTGACCTCCATCAAGCTACCAATAAGCTCACTATATCTCCATTTGATGGTAGCGAGAAGATCACTGCTCGAGCTTGGGTGCACAAGCTTGACATCTACCTTTCACTTAAACCGATGTCGGAGGACGAGACCATCCAATTTGCAGTACTACACTTAGAGGGTGTGGCTTATGATTGGTGGCATCACGGTTTGGTTACCCAAAACCATAGGCTTATTCACTCTTACAGGGAGTCACTGAGCGATTGATTGCTAGATTTAACCATACAGATGTTGAGTTGTACTATAGGGATTTAGCCCTACTGTGACAGACTAGACATGTTGAAACTTACATTAATGAGTTTCAGCGCATTGTTGTTATGGTTCTTAAGAAGCCAGATAGACACATGGTGATGTTTTTCATAGAGGGTTTACATGATAGGTTACGGGCTTTGGTCAAGGCTCTTAAGCCTAGGACTTTACATGAGGCCATTCAGATTGCCCTAGACCTTGATACTTCACCACCTCCTACTTCTTATCAGCAAAATGAGAAGTTTTCCAAGGGCTCCAAGCCCTTCCAAAGATCTTCGACACAGCACAGGAATACACCACCTCCTCCCAGGATGGATCAGAAGACACGTAATGAGTTGAGAAGGAAGAAGCTATGCTTCACATGTAAGGAGCCTTGGGAGCCTAGACACTGATGCCTTGGGAAAGGCAAGGCACATCTCATTGAGGATGTGTCTGATGTGGATAATGAGCATATACAAGATACAAATTCAGAGGGCAGCGATGGTGAGGATTTATAGGAGGCCCCACAGGTGGAGCTTGGAGTGGGTGACACATTGGATGCACCCAAGCCTGTCATTGCTACCCTGTCAGGAGTCCCTAGATACCATCCCTTTCGTTTGAAGGGTGTGATTAATGGACAACGTGGAACTTGCCTTGTTGACAGTGGTGCCACGCACAATTTTATTGATGAGGGACTGGTTGCTAAGCGAGGATTGCAGGCAGAGGATTTCCCTGGTTTCAGTGTGACAGTGGCAGATAGATTTTCTATGAGGTGCACCAGGGTAGTTCCGCAGCTTAGTATACAATTGGGAGATTACACCTTGACCGATGATTTTTATGTGGTGGGTCCAGGTGACATTGATGCAGTGTTAGACATCCAATGGTTACAGTCACTCGGCAGGTACATACAGGATTTTAAGAGGATGGAGCTGGAGTTTACAGTTGGTAGCAAGAAGGTGGTGTTGAAGGCACTCTCAAAGGGTGGACCCATGGTAGTTTCAACACATAGGATGGAGTCTATTTTCAGGCATGGGGATTTTGCTTGGGCGACACGATGTTTCATTTCATCCAAGTCACCTTCTTCAGATGATAGATCAACATTTCAGGTAAACAACTAGACAGTGTTAGACGAGCACAGCGTGGTGTTTGGAGACCTTCCTTCCATTAGACCTCCTGACCGTGGGTTTGAGCATGTGATAGAGCTGGAGGAGGGCACCAAGCCCGTGATTATTGTCCCTTGTCGTCATCCTAAGGCGCATAAGGAAGAGATAGAGAAGACCATCAAAGAATTATTGGACATGAGAGATTCATCAGGCCTAGTTCTAGCCCTTCGCTTCTTCTGTGGTGTTGGTGAAGAAGGATGGCACTATGCGCATGTGCATTGACTACCGTGCACTCAATAAGAAAACAATTAAGAATAGGTATCTGATTTCGCGCATAGATGAGTTATTAGATGAACTCCATGGGGCAATGTATTTTTTGAAGGTTGATCTTCGATTAGGATACCATCAGATCCGTGTTCATGAGGAGGATATCCATAAGACAGCATTCAGATGCCACTACGAACACTATGAGTTTTTAGTGATGCCATTCGGTCTCACTAACGCACCTGCTACGTTTCAGTCATGCATGAATCATGTGTTCAATAAGCAGCTACGTAAGTATGTACTTGTATTCTTTGATGACATTCTGATATACAACAGAACCTGGGAGGAGCACGAGGCATTTGGATGAGATTCTTGGTATTATGGAGGCTCAGTCTTTGTTTTCCAAAATGTCCAAATGTGAATATAGACTTACAGAGATATTATACTTGGGACATGTGATATGTGCGGATGGAGTGAAGGTTCACCAAGATAAGATACAGGCAATGCTAGATTGGCCGCCACCTAGGAATGTTACAAAGTTGTGCAGTTTCCTAGGATTATGTGCATATTATAGGAGATTTGTTAAGGGGTATTCATAGTTAGCAGCTCCTTTGACAGATCTTACACGGAAGGGGGCTTTTATATGGACAGATGAGGCACAGAGGGTATTTGACAGGCTCAAGCAGGCAATGAGCACATGTCCAGTTTTAGCTCTTCCAGATTTCTCTCAGCCCTTTGTTCTAGAGTGTGATGCATCAAGAGGGGGCATAAGAGCTATACTTATGCAGAACCGCCATCCCATAGCATATGAGAGCAGGAAATTGAGGGATAATGAGAGATTATACTCCACCTACGATAAAGAGATGCTCGCCATTATGCATGCCTTGGCGAAGTTTCGGCAATATTTGGTGGGTGGGAAGTTTGTGGTGAGAACTGACCACAATAGTCTAAAATACTTCTTGGAACAGAAAGAACTTAATGAGCACCAATAGAAGTGGGTTAGCAAGATTCAGGCATATGATTTTGACATCGAGTTTGTCAAGGGAAAGAAAAATGTTGTTGTTGATGCACTTTCCAGGAGGCCTTCAGTTGCTGCCCTTTGTTCCATGAGTGAGATTTCAGCTGATTGGAAGTCTCAACTTTTGGTTGAGTATTCCAAAAATCAATTCGCATGTGAGATTTTGGATGGACGGATCTAGGATGACAAGTACATTGTGATTGATAATGTGATACACTACAAGGACAGAATCTATTTAGTTCCTGGATCGAAGCTTAAGGATAAAATTCTACGCGCCATCCATGATACACCACTAGCAAGACATCCAGGGTACTTCAAGACATACAGATAGGTGCGTGAGAGATTCTCATGGAAGGGTCTCAAGGATGATGTCCTACGCTATGTTCGTGAGTGTGTGACTTGTCAGCAGAACAAGTCAGAGCATACTTTCCCAACTAGGCTTCTGCAACCATTGCCTATTCCAGAGCAGAAGTGGGAAGGTATATCAATGGATTTTATTAC